>OY365809.1:38595081-38800081 GCA_959347315.1 Bimastos eiseni | reverse complement strand
GGATTACGTTAGAACAGCACAAGGAAATTGATATAATACACGACGGGTTTTATTCGAGATAATTTCGAACTAGACCGACGAACCTTAGAAGCTGTAAAATTATATTTTTGAAACACCTGGACTATACAATGCATAATACAATTTTATTCGATATAGACTCATCCTTCCAACGTTCGTAATAATGCATGCAGATGTGAGATAGTTACTAACTCAGACTTGTAACTCTCATTCCCATTAACACACAAAACAAACAAAGCAAATCGTGCTGTAGCTAAACTAAGCTGAACAAACTTCATAGAATAGAATACATGAACTTTACTGAACACTTCAAGTTTGAGTACTCCCTAAGTTATACAGGATTAGTTCACAACTACTGATTCAATAGATCGAAGTTCCCATGAGCCACCTAATTTATTAAAACATGTTCAATTTAGTTTTGTATGATAGCTTCATTTATATCAGTCGATTCTTTTATGTAGGCCTAATTTAAGGACACGTACTATTTTTTATTACTACATTTAGGAAGGCAGGATATCTGAAGTTGGAGTACGTTTTTATGCTGCAATAAATAGCATGCAGGAACCTTGATCGTTTCAATGAAAAGTCTATATGCTAAGGATGCCTTGGTCTTTACTGCACGCGAGTTGCATATAATATAACCGGACATTACTGTTCAGTGATGCGTTAAAGTCGTGTGCTCAATGATATTCCTGCTTTTAGATGTTCTAAATAACTCACTGCTTTAGGGAGTCTCTGCTGACCATGGTGGAGGTATCAGACGCCAGTCCAAAAAGAAGTGACCGGTCAGAGCGATATATCTTCCTGCTACAACAAAGTCTATCCAAAGTTTCAAGCGCTATGTCATTGCACGGAGGAAAAGGTTAATCGACCATCTTAACATGGATTACAGCCTCGGCTTAAACAGACAAACTGTTCAATACGACTAGAACCCACTCTAGAACTTTTCCGTCTGCTGACAATGTGGCATATCCTTTGCAAACAGGAAGATTTATTGAGGATCAGAGGCGGAGACAGAGAGTCCGGTCTCCTTAGCCCCTTAATCTCTTTACACATGTATTTATGTATATGCATGCGCATATGTATGAATTCACGTATGTTGCTATCTTGTAGCTTCATACATATTTAGTGTATCTTTTTCGATAGGTTTTCATTGATCCGAACAGAAGAATGTATAAGCAAGATGCATGCATAGGTTGATAATCAACAGGAGTCTGACCGATGGGAAAGAATAGAGGCCGTGTTTTCATGTATACTCTTATTTCATGTATACATGTATAGTACGAAAACTTCGCTGCGTCGGAAATATTATGAGACAACCATGGGACATCATTGACGGCCGTCTGATGACAGATGGCCGATTGGTTAGAGCGGTCAGCCCGTAACGTTCAGTGTGTGCTGAGTGAGCGGGTTCAACCCTTGTCTTGGGAGTCACTGTGTAGGGACCTTGAGCAAGTCCTTCGCGCACCAATGCTCTGCATTACAACAGCAATTGCGCCGTCGAGGGCGTGTCTGTGCACTTCTGAGCAAAAAATGTTGGAAGAAGGGCGGTATCAAATTTCGGTAATAAATAAAAAGGGGAGAGGAATCACGGAAGGCCTAGAATGTCATGAGTGGACAGCCCTTTCGTGTGGACAGGGCTAAAGGGTGAGCGCAGTACTTGATAGACGATGCTGAACTAGTGTTTCACTGGTCCGTCCATTCATTTTGCCAAACGTCGCGTTAAGCCATGACATGCCATTCAATTGAATTCATATATACATTTGCTCTTCTGTTTACCAATGCATGGATATGTGCCTTCATTGATCACCTCATAATTTGTTACTTGTATCGTTAACTTTGTGTTATATATATCTATTATGTAATGTATTATTGTATAGTAGTATGCACTGCAGTTTAAATAGCATTATTTAGATTATAAAAATAATGAAAACGGAGAGCTTTATAACGTTGGTTTGAAAACTACTTGAAAATTAAATAGACTGGGTTATTACAGCAGCCACTACAATGCTCACTGCCATTAATTAAAGTACTAATAAATTGCTCATTCATATGAATGTAAACCTACCCTGCATTCATAATAGTAAGACCAGTGTAAAACACAACGGGAGTCAGATATCTCGGTTAATGCGATATTCCAGACGGAGCATGAATAACTGGAGGAGTTGTCGCGACGAAGAGTTCCTCTATCGACGTCGGATGTACTCTGGCGCCGCCTATGATCCGGTTCCACGACTTGAGGTTGCCCTCCCTCTTTTGTCTGGCGATCTGAATCTAATGTCAGATACAAATCCCGTCCACAGCTTTTGACTGTTGAATGGTCGTAGACGGACAACAACCAGTTGCTATGCGGAACGAGTACTTGTAATTGGATTTGTTTACGAAGCAAATCGGATTAGTCGTTAATATCGGAATAATGGGGAAGGTATGGAGATTTCTGCCATTGTCTTCGTCCGGGAAGATGGAACATATTGCACAAGTCCAGACATGGTCAAGTGCCTCGATCATCTCCAGGAGAAGATCGGGAGATAGAGCGCCACACTTGACCGAATGTTGGCAGCGGAAGCTGGGCCATTTGTACGTCGATCGAGTCTCCTCCTCCGCCGCCGTTAACTTAGGATAATTCGGTACACATATTACATGAGATATTATATCCTCGTCTGATAATCATTCGATGTATCCATGTTTATTTTCTTATCTCTCGTCATAGGTCTCTCTGTCTCTGCTTACCTCTCTCTTTCTTTCCTGTTTCCTATCTCTCTCTCTCTCTTCCCCTCTCTCTCTCTTGTTTTTTCTCTCTCTTTCTCTCTCTCATTCACGTTCTCTCTCTCTGTCTGTCTCTCTCTCTTCTCCCCCTCTCTGTTTCTCTCTCTGTCTCTCTCTGTCTCACTGTCTCTCTCCTCTCACTCTCTCCACTATTATCGATATTGCTGCATATTAATGCATGTGTGTCTAGCCTCGTGTTTGTCTGTCTAGATACCTATTTGTCAATTATGGCCATGTGTTTGTCTGTCTGGTTGTCTGCCTATCTATTCTCTATGTTAATTCATCTGTCATTTAACAGCCAACTTGTTAGTTCGTGTTTATGTCTGTCACTTCTTCTATTCTCTATGACCTACATGTTGTTAAATTGTCGTCCTCTTCTTCTATACTTATAAATAGCTCAACTCTGGTAATAGGCTACTTGGCTATTTATTAGCATTGACGTAGTTCATAGTTTTCAAATATTTCTTCTTCCTTTCAGAACACAAGAAGCCAGTCACTGCTTAAGACTTCAACTCAGTCTTTTTTACATTGTTGGCACAATCGACTACGTATTACACGCTTCAAATCGACTTATGCAGCAGATGAGGTATATAGCCACACGTGCAGCGCGTACGCCAATCCGGCAAAATCCATTAATTATGCAAGGTAAACACATGTTCAATATGGCCCATAAATACACAATGTGTCTATCTGCATATACACAGATAGATCAGTTTTCCTGTCGTTCTCTAGTAACTTACAACTCCGAATATGCTTCAGCTTCCCATTATTTCTCCATATAAGTTTCCTTGTATGTTTGCACTTGCCTCTTAATAAACATGGTTGTCCATCTGGGCGCATGTCTGCATAGTTTTCCATTGATTTGCATAAGAAAACTAGAGCAAACATATAAACCGGAACTTAAGACTGCCGATTGTTGCGCCAAAGTTGACCGATTCGATCCATTCATGCACGTCATGACCCATAGTCAACCAAATGATCAGCTCCTAGTATGATCTCTGTCAACCAAAGCCAACAACCAAGGAACGTATCTTCAGAGGAAAGTCAATCTTGATTGAGGTTCATCGTTGACTGTGTCAGTTCATTGTTTGCTTACTTGCACTCAGCTGCAGTTAAGACAACAATCTGTGAATAGTTATACATATGGATACAATGTGGATGCATGCATATGCCTATATATATAAGATAGTTTTCTATAAATATTTGCTATAAAGATACATACGCTTATGTTCAAACGCAGACAAACGCATGGGAATGGTTACAATGTCCTTCAATCTGTTATAAATGCTTCAGCTATAAACTCATAATCCGACTCCCTCGCTTTGCGCCTATCTTAACATGACATGCTTGAACTCTTGGTTTCCTATCACTGAGCCTCAAGCACTACACGATCCTCTTTCTAGCTTCCAAAGCCCAGCTAGGCGGTGCCGAGATATATCTCTCTGACTATTTACGAAAGCCGTCATCTGTAACTTCATCTCGTTCCTAGCGATCTGTTCCTAGCTGATCGTCTTGATCATTTTTGTTCCCAGGACCAAGACTACCTTTGCTCAATACCGGGCGTTACCTGGAATGAACTTCACTTATCACTAAGGGCTAAGCTAATCACTAGCTTCTCTCCATCAGCCTCTCACTCTTTAAATGCGTTTCGTTATCCCCGGGATTTCCATGCTGAGAGCGTCTCCGAATATTCAGTGAGAGGAGGTATACGATACGATTTTGACTAAGGTAGTTCACAATAACAGGCAAAAATTGCCTAATTCGTGAGTCATGTTGATACATCTCTGCGTTTTGATATATAAATAGAACATGTTTTGGAATGTTTTATGAGATGTAAGCTTAATATTTTGGGTTCGCTCACGAGTATAGGCTATAGAATTTTACATCAGAATGGTCGACACTGCATGTACTTGGTCTCGTAATTGATAATGTGTTGGGTTTTCTACAATTATGACAAGCTCATAGCGTCAACGCAGCTCCCATTTAATTTAATTGATTGTATGAGATCCTTTACTATACTGTATATATCTACCCCTAAAGTTCAATGTTAGGACTTGCCCAACTAAAAACCCTATAGTAGGAATTTCACTTATAAATAAATATGTTAAAATACGTATATATCTTCTAGTGAGAAATTCGACTGAAATACGCAGATCTACATCTCGAATACTGGTCGAGAGAACTTGGAGCAAGAGACGTGTTTTGAAGTTCCTAATATTAGTAGCCAATAGAAAGCTGCTTATAAAATTATCCGTTCACGCGCCCACTTCACGCATGCGGTTTGGATGCTAGACTACACACATGTCTAGTAAAGAGAGAAGCGGTGAGATCTTCGGATTTGCAGACTGTGCTCTAGGCCTATAATGTGAATTATCATCCTGTGCTGATAGGATGCTCGTTGCTCTTTGAAATAAAGAAACTACATTCAGAACCAAACCTGCCTTGAAAATAGATTTCGAAGATTAGTTGAGCTGTGAAATGGTAGACCTATTGAGAATAAAAATTGAATAGGTTACGCAAATTAAGCATGTTGTTTAAAATTGTATTGTGGCATATAGGCAATACATTTTTTGGCCATATCTGTGTTGCCGTTAGATCTGTTGGCAAACTTACCTAGGCCTGTGTTGCTGTGATCGCATGATTTCGAAAGCTCGTCCAACGACTAAAATTAATAACACGTCTGAACTAGTTTTAGATTTTAGAAAACACGATCCAGCTGTATACAATATTTTTGTAAATAGAATTTTGATCTTATTGTAAAATGTGTTGCGTCATCCATCTCCGGAGTGACTTCACTCTAACCAACGTAAATACATTTCGCACATTTATAAATAACTCTAAAGAGAATCCAAGACTTTTCAATGAGGGCAGACATTTTTGCTATTCAATCTCAAAAACATTGCTCTGGGACACACTTTGGAATTGTCTCTGTTGGGAAGGCCAAAGGCCTACCCCAAATTATTGAGAACTACATTCAAAACCCATTCTGGAAAGAGAAAATTATTCCGTTTTAAGGAGTGCATTCATAGGCTTTTATTGGGCAACAAATAATATAATTATTGTCCTGACTATTAAGAATCCTTCTCTGGATGTCGCTTGAAGGCCAATTCAAACACAATTTTCTGACAAAGCCCACTGCTTAACTGAATAGTAAACATGCTCTGTACCAGTGTTAATATTACAGATCTTAGAATGTGCGTTGGTCAAAGGTCCATTGCCATATTCTCTAGTCCCTACACAATCAGCGGCTTAAAGTTTAAGACTTTCTTATAACTTTCTCCTCTTCTATAAATATTTAGAAAGTGAAACGTTTAAACACAAAGCTTCTACTTCTCTGAGAGTAAGGGTGTAAATTAACCTGAAAAATAAAAGCGAATGGTTTCCAAAACTAAATTATTTTTTCGAGGACAAACTCTGCTCTGTGTAAATAATGCACACACAATTCCGTTATGAATTAATATTGTTCACACGATTCAAACATTCATACTTCTTCTTAAAATACACAATGAGGAGATATTCAAAAGCAACGAAGATATATCTTATACAAGCTGCCTTAAATACAACATAAACCTATTTGTTTACCCCACATGAAACGTTTCCAGGGCAATACATGAATATCTGACCCAATTAAAGAAATTCTGCAATCGGAAAGTTGCTATTTGATGCATATAAGAATGATTAACCATAACCATAACCAACCATTTTTATTGCGTTCCTCAACCGAAGATAAATTTTACAAAAATAAACAATAACAAGTATATGAGACAGAAAAAACAGTTGAGGACCAATAGTGAGAAAAATCAAATCAATCAAATCAATCAAACCAAATCAAATTTATTGAAACCATCGTACCATATTGACAAATTATAACAAATAGAAGTACATCGTCAAATGGATAGAATTATAAATCCCTAAAGGACCAACAAGGTCCCGCTAACGGGCCCACCCTTTCTCACATTAAATACAAGCAGCAGGAAGGTAACTTATTACTTAACTAGTTAACTACAGAAAAGACCGGCACCTCACATCTAAGCTGTAGCAACATTAAATAAGTAACCTTTGTATTTCTGAATATTTTGATAGTTCGAGCTAAGCGAATGTGTACTGGAGTCATATTCCAAATTAGAGTACCAGAATATCTTATAGCAAATTGCCTAATGTTTGTTCTACAAAAGGCTGGTCTGTAAGGTCAATGGAGAGAATCTGGAAGGGATTTATAGATGTTGTTTGTATGAAGTAGTTATCAAAACATAATGGAAGCAGGTTATTAGTGTATTTATACTTGAACTCTGTGAACGTGTTTTGGACACTGCATAGTTTAAGTAGTATTAATCGTTGTTATATACATATCAGTCAGGATATATTTGATGCAGGCTGTGAGCGCAGCGACGAGCGATTTGCAGGCGCTAGGCCGCAGCTGCTGTATTCGGCTGTATCGCACGTGTGCTGATGTCAGATTGCGCACGAAATTTGTAGAGTTGCTGACTGGCAATTTTAGTGTCGTGTGTTCGTTTTAGACCTTATGGAGTTTTAGCATTGTGTGCTGTTTTCGTTGATACTGCAATTCACATTGGATGATTTCCGTTCGAAGTAATAAGAAGAGGTAAAATGAATTCTGAACCGTTTCTGTAGATTAGAAATACAGTTTAAAAGTTGATCGATAGTTAGGGAAGGAGGCGAAATCGTTTGATGGAAGAAAAAGAAAGTGGGTTGACAAACTCATTAGTCTGTAGGGAAGTTATTTGAGATACAGTTAATACATTAAGGGTGACAGGGAGGCTATGGAATTTCCGTTCAGAATCATAGTAACCTGTTATTACGCGAACAGCTCTTTTTGCAATGTATGTAATCTCCGTAATCTAGTAGGCCTATTGTAATTAGATGCCCACACAATGTTGCAATACGAGAGGTACGGGTGGAGCATTGTGTAATACATATTAAAAAGTATATTTGTTGGTAGGAAATACGCTATTCTTGATAGAATGCCTATATTTTTTTCAATTTTAGTAGCTGTGCTGGTTACATGGTTGTTCCATGACAGAAACTTATCAATCTGGATTCCATGAAATTTTACCGACTTGACACGAAGAATCTGAATATCATTACTTTTTAAAGCTTCATTTATGGATGGAAGATTTTTTCGATGTGATCTAAATAAGATGTAATCGGTCTTGGATAAATTTAATGATAATTTATTAGAAGAAAATCATTTACTCACATGTGAGAGTTCATGGTTCATTTGCTTAACTAGTATTTCAAGAGATTTATGGGATGCAAAAATGTTGGTATCGTCGGCGAAGAGTAAAAAATGGAGTAGTCGTACATCATTGGGTAAGTCGTTAATAAATATCAAGAATAACAACGGTCCTAGAATTGATCCTTGTGGGACTCTATTGCGTATTAAATTAGCAGAAGATTAAAAAAACCACTGCAAGATACATGTTGGTATCTATCTTGCAGATAATTTTGAAACCATTTTAGAGGAATTCCTCTGATACCTAAGTTTTCTAGTTTTTTTATTAATATTTTATGGTCCACAGTATCAAATGCTTTCGCAATGTCAATAAAAACACCAATAGAGAACTCGTTTTGGTCACTTGCAAAAGATACTTTATCCTGGAGATCCATTAAGGACATCATAGTAGAATGTCCTGCTTGAAATCCATGTTGGATTATGACAAAGAATATTGTGTCTAATTACAAAGTCAGAGAGTCTAACAGACTTGATTTTTCAATAATTTTAGAGAAAAAAGATAATATAGATATTGGCCTTTAATTTTTAGGTTCACCCCTTTGAGCTTGCTTAAAAACAAGATCAATTTTTGCAATTTTTAGCTTGACAGGTACTAATTCATTTGTAAGGGAGCAATTAATTATATCAGGCAAAGGAGCAGCAATAAGGTCAAGAATCAGATTAATTAGAATTGGATCTGGTTCATCAATCCCAGCATTACGGGTAAGTCAGTAACGGCCTTTATGAAAGCTCCGGAAATCGGAGCTTTCATAAAGGCCGTTACTGGCTTATCACTTAGCGGAATTTTATTTACAAGCTCATGAGCTATATATTGCTGAAATAAGAATTAAACCGTTCTGCGATTATAGTTCCATCCATCACCTCTATGTCATTTATGGTTAGGCATTTAACAGTTGAATCAAGTTTCTTAGTTTCTAATAACTCTTTTATTGTCTGCCAAGTATGTTTTACATCATCTTTGTATTTAAGAAATTCTGTTTATAATAATCTTTTTCAAGTTTGTTTTTTAATGGCTTAAACTTATTTCGATAAGTCTTATATTCAATGTTGTTACTGGAACTAGGATTCCTTGTGAATTGGGCATAAAGCTTGGATTTCCGATTGCGTGATTTGAGGAGACCGGCGGTCATCCAAGGTTGCTTAAATTCCTTACGATGCATCCTGATTTTTTTAGTATACTTTGGAAAAGCTGTTTCGTATGCACTTTTGACTAAAGAGTGGAACGAATTGTAAGCTGCATTAGGATCAGAGATCACACATGCCTCCTCCTCCACAGTTGGCCAGTCAGTTCGGTTCAAGAGACTTTTGAAGGTGAGTTTAGCAGTGGAGTCAGTGCGACGGACATAAGAGTTTTCAGGAGAACTAGTAGTCACTGGTTTATGGTCACTCCAAGCTAAAATGGGAAGATGATCAGAGGTGTCAACATTTAGTAAGCCTATTTGTAAAGAGATTGTCTATTAGAGTAGCAGTCGTGGTAGTTAACCTAGTTGGTCGAGTAATAGTTGGTAGAAAATAATAGAAGGACGCAGTATCAAAGAAATCTTTAGTAAGATTATGGTCGACTGTTTTATGAGGTCTTTGTTGTAATCGCCAAATAAATAAGTACCTCTATTTTAATGGTGAAAATTTGCCAGAAGATCGACCCATTCTTCATTAAACAGTTAGGTCGCAGACCGGTGGTCTATATATAGTTCCAGTAATGAAATAAGTGCCATTATGAGGTGGGAATTGCAAAAAAGGGATTCGTAAGATTTACGATTAAGGCATTTGGTGGGCAATGTGTAATTGGTGTAGTGAAGTATTTGTTAAACAAAAAAGCACTCCACCCCCACCTTCCGAGATTCGACATTTATATTCAAAACTATATCCTGGTATATTGACACTGGCTGCCAGACAACCCTCCAACCATGTCACCGTAACCGCTAATATATCAATGCTTAGTAAGTTAAGGAGATATTCAAGTGCTGGATCTTAGAAAGAATACTTCTACAGTTCATATGCATGACGAATATTATGTCCTTATTTTTAGTATTATAAGTGCTATAGAGGAATAAGTCGCATATATACTATCGTCCGGTCTCATATCATAATAATTTAGATTAGGGTCGACATCGAGGTTATTAACTAGAGGTCGCGTGAGGTCATCAAACAAGTAGAATTTAGGGCCATAAGTGAACCCATCCTTAGGTTCTCCTTGGTATCATTTGCGATCAAAGCTTTAAATTCGCTCTCATCTTGAAGGCGATTAAATGGGAATAATTGTAATATGCATTGGGAGCAGTACCAAGTTAAAGTATCAATAGTGGTTTTAGAAAGGTGGACTAAATGGAACTGGCTAAAACATAAGGTAGGCTACATTCAATTGAAACATCAGTTAGTGTGATAGGTGAGGTGCACAGCCTACACATTATAACAGAACTGTTCAACTGATTCGTAGAAGAAATCATAAACGAGACAAAACCAAGTGCAGCCGAGAATATTAGAAATAAATAAATACTCTGCAAGTAGCAAAGGAAAGACTAACAGAGAACAGTGAAAGAGTGAGTGAGAGAGAGAGCGAGAGAGAGAGAGTGAGAGAGAGAGAGTGAGAGAGAGAGAGACAGAGAGAGAGAGACAGAGAGAGAGAGAAATGTATAGCCACTTGCTATAAAGAAGAACAAGACCACTGGCAAATGAGACTCACAATCGAATATAAAGTAAATTGTGCCAAAGTCAAAGAAAATCACATCTATCAGTATTGATAAACATAAACCATGAAAGGCCATTTAAACCAATTAGCTGTCAATGCAAATATATGATAAACAAAGAAGGTATACAGTAACCGTAATGAAATAGCATTATATTGAGCAACCGATAAAGATCAAAACAAATTAACAGGAGTGATAATGTTCATAAAGCACTAGTGATCGTTTATTTATTATGCATAATAGCAAATGACAAACGGGTCAAAAGTGGCCGACTCACTCACTGGCATTTTATCTAATTTAATAGCTACACATACGGTTGACATAATTAGTGGCCAAAAGTAGCGCCGTTTGAAAAATTGAATAACAGATTGTCAGATGGATCAGAGGAGGCCGACTCACTGATGTCGCTTGAGATCGTCCAGCAGGGTGATTCTTGTAGGTTTTCCCCCACTGAGTCGCGGGTTTTGACGAAGGTAATACCTCCTATGGTCCACGCTGAGGTAAGTTTCTTTTCGCGAATCAAGGCCCTTGCTGTAGCGAAAATGGTTGCGTTGAGTTTGGCTGGGTCTTCGTTGATGTAGATTTGATCACTTGATATTCTGCGATAGCGCGGACGTAATTTAAATCTTGTAGAGTACACCAAATCCGTCGTATATCCGGAAGTATTGGACGATCCGATTTACCCTTATTTGCCATTATTCTCCGAACACTTGCAATGTCGACTATAGTTAGGCAGAGATCAGGTTTCGTCTGACACAGATTCAATAAGGCTTGCGTCAACTCTTCCGGCTGACTTGCTTTTGAACGTCCAATGGATTGGAGTAGAATGAAGCATCCTTTCGCAGGCCATAGATCACCAGTGAGTTTACGCGTCCACGAACTTCCAATTCCTCCACTTTTCTGGACAAAGAGGTGTTCGAATCCTCGAGTACGGTTATTTTTGTCTGGAGTTTAGTCTTGATGCTGCCAGTTTGTCCTCGATTCTTTTCTAGATCATCTGTTCAAGCATTGATTCGAAAGAGGAGGTAACCTGCGCAACTATGGTCTCGACAAGTAGTGTGAGAGACACAGTAGGCCCTAAGTCTATGGATGATCAGGTCGAGGACGCGCTGGTCCTGTATTAAATCGTTCAAGTCATCAGACTTGAGAGACTTCTTAGCCATCGTATCCAAATTGGTATATTCCTTGTTTGTGGAAGAGATATTTTAGTCCCAGTTCACGATTCCTGGTTTAGTGTGGATAACGCACCAACGACGACTCAACCGTAAACGTACACCGTCCCGTAAACAACGTGTCGCGCCGTACGCCGTATATTCCGTGGTGATGCACAAACTGAACTCGTGAATTTCAGGTCTAGAACGAGTGTCAAAGCGTATATAACCTCAACGATTACTGAGTTATAACAGTCATTCTCCTTCAAACTAATAGAATCCTCCGTGATAGACAGTCGCTAACTCAAGATTTGTTGAGTAAAAATTAATTTTCGCAGGTTATATACATTTAAATTGAACGGAAATTCACACGGTTCACAACTGTCCCTGTCAGGTCCTGTCAAGTCCGATCTGCTGCCATCTTGCGACCAATAAATCAAGATTATCCAACGACTTACTTTACAAGTTCATAAACATGCTTTATGTCATCAAGAAAATACTTCAACGAGCACAGTATTTTGAATAAGATCCTGTCTAAACTTGTGGAAGCTTCTGCTCGAGAAAGCAACAAATGATGTGCTCAAAAGGAAGACATGATTTCAGCTGATCGAATTCGAACACTACAGCTGAGCGTGCAACATTGCAGTCGATCATACATCGCACTTTCAAATATCTCGCAAGAAAATGCCTTCCAACAAAATAATAAATTTTCATCATGTAATTTTCACGAAGGTTTGTTGAAACTGAAAACTTATCAGAACACATCTGTCGGGCAAAAAAATGCTGGAACGTCGACGTTTTACTGACTTCTGTTTTTGTTAGATTTTCTATTTCTTGTAAATCTTTATCTGAAGGCGATAAATAGCAAACAAGATTACGAAGTCCAAGCATACATTGGATATCTCTGTCAAAATAGGAGTCAAGAGGTGGCAAAACCAGAACATTTGCAAATGAAAGTTCTTTCAGATTGCTTTCCAAATCTGGCAGACTAAGAATTTTTTCACAAAAATGCAAAACTTCAGAATATCTACGACGCTGGTACAGATACGCAGCACGGTAGCAGTCAACTGTATCACAGCGAATGCCAAAACCGTTGAAGATCGCACAGTAAAATGATGTAAGTTTATCTAAGGAATATTCCATGACCAATTGAATATAATCGTCTTCACTTGGCAAACATCTTTCATTGCGCGCTTCATCGTTGTTAACTGAATCGGTTGTTTTATAAGCACGCACAACATTATTTCTTTGCTTTAATATTTTAGTGACTTTTTCATTTGTAATAGTCATCAAAACTGCATCCAACGGATATGATGGTGTTTGAGAAATGTTATTAAGTTCAAATTCTCCAACGATTCTTTCATTTAACGAAATTGTTAAATAGTGAGCAAACACCTCTGGTGTGAGACGCAGATCTAGATAAAACTGCCTCCTGGTATAATGCAAAGAGACGTCTTTTATCTTCATGAAAATTAAATAAAATCCAATTATTGTAGAAATGTCTTCAATAAACAGCAAACAGCCAGCATTTAATGCTTCTGAACCCTCATTGTCAGCATGTTCCTCCTCGGAATCTTCTTCTTCATATTCCTCTTCCTCAGAATCTTCTCCTTCAGGAACCCCGTTCACGATCACTTTAGAGCAAAGGTCTTCAACAATATGATATTCTGATGACAGAAAATGAAGAGCCGCTAAGTAGGACAATGTGGCCTTGGCGATAGCGTGTGTTTCAGAATCCTCATATTCCAAGGCCTTCCTGAGAAGTCTCTTTGATATTTCCGACACAATTTTAAATTCTCGATCACTAGTTGTTCGATTGAGATTTTCCATCAGATTCTGAGCTTGTATTAAGCATAATCTGCTTTCATTATCAACAGTGTCAGATTGGTACATGTGGTGCTTGCATCTAAATAATGTTGGTTTCATTGAAACTTGCCTGATGATATCAATATGTCCTTGGTCGTCGAAATCGAAGTCCATTTTTTTCCACAGTAATAAATTGGCGGCGTGTAAAATACGGAGCATCGATTCATAGAACATGTAGCACGACTCGCAGTCCGTGGATGGCAAAAAGTCTAAATTATCTTTCAGATGTAAACCTAACCTTAAACTATACTTAAACATAGTGAGTAATGGATGTCCGAATCCGTTCTCTTTGAACATATCTAATGTATATTTTACTTCATACCAGAATCTTTGTGACACGTAGTAGTCTATAGATTTAGGATTAATTGATTTCATTGCTTCACGAGTCGCCTTAATATACTCCGGGGTAAAGACGTCACGAGTACAGTTTGCATAAGGTATATCAAGATATCTTGACTGCATATAATGCTTCACAAACCAATTGCTCAGATTTTCTGAATCGCAATAATAAATCAATTTTTCAGCAGTGGCATTAACGATTTTTCCGTTAAAGCATTCCTGAAACAAATTTGCATGAGGAATAAAATAGTTTGGGCAACTTTTCTCCCTTAGCCATATTGAAAGTTTTTCAAATAATTTGCAGCATAATTCAATAACAGATGAGGAATGCCACAATTCTGGTGACATCTCTTCACAAGACCACAACATCAGGGTCTTTAAGTGATATGTACAGAGAACCTCATTCTCCTTTGGAACATCTTTTTTTATAAATTCTCTCTTTGCAAAGTATCTGAGCATATGGTAGACAATCTGCTGATGTTGAGTCCAACTCTGGAGTAAAATTACTTCCGCAACTGAAAATGAGAGCCTGCTCTGATGTGCATCATCTTTGCACAATGGATGTTTTGCAAATACAACATGACAGCCATTCTGTACTACCTCGTGGACGACGGCAATCGTCGGCCATCCGTATTTTCTTCGTCGCAAAGGCCAATTTTTAGCTTCGTTTGGCCACTGGGGACACCAAACGGCTTGAACAAGATCGATTGAACCTGAACCGAGGTCGAAGAAACGACCCCTTCTCGCTGGACCAACCTTGCGCCACACGTTGTGAGTTTCTTCTTCCAGATCGGTTGTTGTCAGAATGTATTGAACGCTAGTCTGGATAAATTCACAGGCATCACTTTCACAATCATAATTCATATGTCCTAAAGAACGAAGTCGTACATATGATGGATAGCCAGGGTATGGCTCCATCAAGAGACATTCTATGGTATCCTCGTAATGACGGACATCATATGGAAAAAATACCTTTTCGTTAGTGAAAGCTATTGCTCCTGTTTTCATCATAAAATAATCAACGTCGCCGATGCATGAATTCAACGGTTGAATGAAGAACTCAGCACAGCTACCACACACAATGAAATACATATCCAATTCTGTGATATCTTGTAACCTTATCGAATAAAAAACATCAGTGTTGGACTTCGGGATCAATCGACAGGTACCAACGATGAATTCCGACACTCTGTCTTCCATTGCTGCACAAAAATAATATAAAAAATCATTGCCTTCATCGTCAGCATTGTTGTGGTGTTGAAATGATCTTTTTTTGTGGTCATAATTTATAAAAAGGTCCATATCGCTTAATAATAATAATAATATTATTATTTATTGTTTATTTATTTATTCACGAAATTTGATACCGCCCTTCTTCCAACATTTTTTCCTCAGAAACGTGTGTACACACACGTCTCGACGGCGCAATTGCAGTTGTACTGCAGAGCAACTGTATGTGAAGGACTTGCTCAAGGTCAGTACACAGTGACTCCTCTGACGAGGGTCGAACCCGCTCTCTCAGTGCACACTGAACATTACGGGCTGACGGCTCTAACCGATCGGTAACTGTGACCAATAATAATAATAATAATAGTATAATAGTAATAATAATATAATAATAATAATATAATAATAACCATAATATTAATAACAAATAATAATATAATAATAGTATAATAATAACATATAATAATAATTTAATAATAATAATAACAACAATAATAATTGTTGCTGTTATTTTTTTTGCTATTATTATTACTACTACTACTACTACTACTACTACTACTTCTACTATTACTACTACTCCACCTACTATTACTACTACAACTACTACTACTACTCCTACTCCACCTACTATTACTACTACAACTACTACTACTACTCCTACTCCACCTACTATTACTCCTACAACTACTACTACTACTCCTACTCCACCTACTATTACTACTACAACTACTACTACTACTCCTACTCCACCTACTATTACTACTACAACTACTACTACTACTCCTACTCCACCTACTATTACTACTACAACTACTACTACTACTCCTACTCCACCTACTATTACTACTACAACTACTACTACTACTCCTACTCCACCTACTATTACTACTACAACTACTACTACTACTCCTACTCCACCTACTATTACTACTACAACTACTACTACTACTCCTACTCCTACTCCACCTACTACTACTACAACTACTACTACTACTCCTACTCCACCTACTATTACTACTACAACTACTACTACTACTCCTACTCCACCTACTATTACTACTACTACTATTATTATTATCAATATTATTACTTATATTATTATTATTATTATTACCGAGACCATTATCATTCCTGCTCAGCGTTCTCTACGATGATAAAGTCGCAAGAAAAATGTCGCGAATAAAAATGCTGCACGTCGTATGAGAATTATCTTGTCGTATCTCCACTTTTTTCGAAAATGCGTTTAGAGTTGATATGTAGTGGGCAATATGTTTTCCTTCTTCATTTTGAATAACTAAGAGATACGGCATGTCGTTTTACAGATATTCATCAAAAACTAACTGTCGTATCTCCAGACACATTTATTTTACCACCAGCGCTGTATGGGGTACGCACGGTACATCAGTGTCTATTTTGGATATACGCCTACATAATTCTCATACAAAGCTTTCCCGCCAAAATCTTCAAACTCGATGTTCTCGGAATTTTTGATTTTGGAGATACGCCAAGATAATTCTCACGCGACGCGCAATCAAAATATCGCAATTACAAATATTGCACGATAATAATAATAATAATAATAATAATAATAATAATAATAATGATATAATCGTCAGTCAAAATGTCGCACATGTATAAGTTCTTTTTAAGTGGAAACTTAACCTGAAGGGGAATCGATTAAACTAATGGTGCTCAAGTTAAAACTTGATTGACACAGAGAGCTATACTCAACTGCAAGCTGGATGGATGAAGAAAATATTGCTTAAATGGAGGCTGGATTGATGAAAGCTGAATTCTGTAATCGATTCAACTTCTATTTTAATGAAGATTGTATGCTTCAATCCAGCCTCTATTTGAGCAATATTCTGTAATCGATCCATCTTCTATTTAAAGAACAATCATTTTGTTCCGTATAGCTTGTATTTATGCAATAGCACTTTCATCGATCCAACTTCTATTGAAATAAGAATGTTCTTAATCAATCCAGCTTCTACTGAAGCAATAACACTTTCACATATCCAACTTCTATTTAAAGAAGAATTGTATCTATTTATCCAGCATCAATGCAACATTTCCTTCATCGATCCAGGTTCGAGTTGAACGCAATTCTTAGTGTCAATCCGATTTCAACTTAAGCACGATTTATATTATCTTCATCGATCCCGCTTTCACTTAAGCAGAATTTTTCATCGATACCGCTCCTACTTATCCATAACTCTTTTCATCAATGCAGCTTCTTATTAAGCAACATTATTTTAGCCCTTCCAGGGTTCAAGATTCTATAAATTATTCCAGCTTCTATATAAGCTAAGATTCCTTTCATCAGTCCAGTTTCTATTTCAAATTGTGAGACTATGATAGTTCCAAGAAAGTGCCTTGCCAACCTAAACTACTGTTTGCCAAAGTTCTTTATACGCGCAAAACAGATGTAGTTCGCAATATAAATAATTATTAATATAATTCTAATTAATTAATATAATATAGGCTAATATAATGCACAACTTATATAATATATAAGTCAAAATGTAGCGCATATATTATGCTATATTTTGACTGACATTATTATTGTGCGACATTATTAACCCGCGACAATTTAATTGCGATATTATGATTGCGACATTTGATTGCGATATTATGATTGCGACATTTTTATTCACGACATTTTCCTTGCGACATTTTTATAGTAAACCCTATCTGTGTGCGGACATATATCCTCAACAAGCTATCCTCAATCAATCCTGATGTAGGCGTACTGACCGCGCACAAATAATCTGCCATGTTGTATACTTGTCTTTCATCGTTACGTTTTGCAGCTTTGTTAGAGGTTCGCACGGCCGCTCCTGTTTTCGGTCGCCATCTGTTGGACAGCATTCGCTGTTCTTATATTAATATACAGGGTGGGCCATTAAAAAGTAACCCCTCAGGTGTTTTTCTAATATTTCGGCCCAAAGTAAAGATTAGTAAATCAAATTTTATAGGCGATATACTAATTCATATTTATACATGGAACTACCAAATTTGACTAAAATATTTCATACAGAACAAAAGTTATATCACTTTTTGTGACGCGCGACACTCTGGACGATGGCGCTATATACAAGTCATCGATCGACAGCTGAGGCGTAGGAGGACTACGGATGAAAGTGGCTACCTGACACATGAGATGGGAGACATCAATGGGTTTCGCCGGAGGCAGACGGCCTCAATACAGACGGCGAGGATTATACAAAGATCAACGGGGTGTCAAACAACGAAAACCGACACCTCGAGGCAGATGTCAGAAACGACTGTCCCTTCCATCTCTAAGACCCACAGACAAGAAATTCAAGAATCAGTTGAAGATTTGATCTGGACCGGCTGGTTGACACGGATCATTAATAGGGGACAATTCCGATACGAACGACGCAACCCAATTGGCGGTATAACTGTAGTGATGTAATTCAATGACACTGACTAGGGCCAGCCACGACAGCCGCTAGTCAAACATTAACTGTACGCCCCTATGGGATCTGACGTCACACTAGGGACGCCAATACCCGACAAACCAGGTTTTAGGAATAGATAGAGGAAAGAACCAGCGGGTACTCTCGTCATCAAGAAGAAGGAGGGGCACGAGTGAGTGCAACCACTGATTTTTGATAGTCAAAAAACATTTTACGCAGCAAAAGTTACAGAAACGATTTTATGAGGTCACATTTCAAGTAACTGTCATAAGCCAAACATCATATTGTTTCACATCCTTTGTGCAATATGTCTACCACCAGAAGCCACACATATTCTGAGTCTATTAGGCAAGTTTTTTTGACCTGGTTGGGGGCCATTGCAACGGTGATAATTTGCCCATTGACTTGATGAAAAACGGGAGGTTGAGATCTTCTTTGGCAAATCTTCTACCAGACGTGCGGCTGATGTTCAACTCTTCTGAAATTCGCCGAGTACTAAGATGATTTCTGATGCTGCTATTCTGTGAGCAAATAAGTTCGTCAACATGCTCGATATTTGTTCGGGTGCCGATAAATTCCTGCCTTCCGCTGCCCTTACGACGTTCCACCGCCCACCCCTATCATCAATGCGTTCGCATATTTTTATAAGCGCTCAGCTCCGGTGATTTCAGAGTGAGCTTTGATTACAGCTTTAGCTACAAGTTTATGCTCAAGATTCATGAAGTGTCTGTATACGCATTTTATCTGTCATGGACACCTTGCCCATGCTTATTTTGTTAAAAATGCTATCATAAAACGATTAATCGCAAAACACTTTTATTCGGTGACCGTTCATTTCATCGCAGATCATTTCGTCACAGATCATTTTGTCACAGATCATTTCGTCGCAATTCATTTCGTCGCATATCGGTTAGGGTCAGCCTAAGCATTGTGAGGGTCGGTTAGGGTCAGGTAATGTGTGGTGAGGGTCAGTTAGGGTCAGGTTATGCGTGGTGAGAGTCAGGGGCGCCAATCCCCTCTGAGTGCCAGGAAGGCAAGATATTCCCTCCTTAAGACGCAAGAAATGTCTCCCCCCTACCTGAAATTGGAGGCATTTGCCCCCGGGCCCCCACCTGGACGCCCCTGGTTAGGGTCGTTTAGGGTCAGGGTATGCGTGGTGAGGGTCATTTCGGCTTAGTGTGGTTTTTAAAATGCGACGAAATAATCTGCGACGAGATGATCAGCGACGAAATGAATGCGACGAAATGATCTGCGACGAAATGAATGAGGACCTTTTTATTCACCAATTTAATCAACTGCTTGCTGGATGACATCAGTGACTTCCACATGCGATAATTTCCAGTTTCTCTTCTCAATAATAAAAATTATGAAGTGTGTTTTATTACAACTACTTGAAATGTGACTTTATAAATTCGCTTTTATAACTTTTTGCGGCGTTAAATGTTTTTTTTTACTATCAAAAATCAGAGGTAGCACTCATTAAAAGTGATATAACTTTTTTTCTGCTTTAAATATTTTACTTAATTTTGGCTGTTACATGCAAATATGAATTGGCTTTTATCCTGTAAAATTTCATTTAATATTTCCTACGTTTGGCCGAAATATTAGCAAAAATCCGTGGGTGTTACCTTTTTGGCCCACCCTGTATTAAACGTCTTCGGAAGTTCGATCGACGGTCATTCACTGTTGTCGGTTCCTTCGTCTGGAACTCTGTACCTTACTAGGTTCGCAACTCTCACAGTCTGTCTTTCGCTCTAAGCTGAAAACCTACCTCTTCCAATCTGCATATGGCTCTTAATGGTGGCCCGGCTTCAATGTGCACCTCTGAACTTTTTGTAAGTAGGGCGTCATCAAATTGCATTTATATTCTATTGGGTTTTGTGCCTAAATCCCGGGACCTGCACCTCTGCTTTTGATGAACGCATTTGCTCTAGATGCGAGTTCGATGATGCGCTGGTACATGCGTTCAAGGCGTCTATGAAGTGTTTTAAAGCTTTGAAATCTTAGGTGAACTAATATATAATATGCTACATTTTGACTGACGATATTATTATCGTGCGACATGTATTAACGTGCGAGATATTTTAATTGCGACGTTTTGACTGACGACATGAGGGGCCTATTACTGTGCGACATTATCAACGTCCGACATTTTTAATTGCAATATTATGATTGCGACTTTTTAACTCGCGACATTTTCCTTACGTGGCTCCTGGTGCGAGCTGTGTTTTTAATGAACGGTGCATGAATTTAACGAAGAGCTGAAAGTTGTAGGAAGACAATTTTCATCACGGTAGGACGGAGGGCTGCTCTATATTCTTCCGCTCAATAGTTTTCCTTGAAAGTATATACAATATCGTATTACCGCAGAGATATACATTCTTTTTACATCCAAAATCTATTGATCCGTCTGACAATTGTTTTATAAGACTTGGAAACGCCATATATCGGGGACAGGAGCGTCGAATAAACTCATAGCATTCACAGCACGTACGGCAGCCTCACGAGCTCTAATTGCCCCAATTAGGCCTAGGCTTTTTGCAGTCTCGAATATCCAACCATACTTCTCTGTCTCGCAATATTTTTCAACCCGTTAACAGTCTTAAAAGTGTGATTCATTTTATATTCGGAAGTCATAACTTTAGATACAGTAAAGATAATACTATAGCGCTGTTTTTTATACATGAAATTTCTTTCTTTAAGTAGAGACAAGAATCAAGTTTTCATGTATAACTCCTGGATACTATTGACAAGTATCCGAGTTCTGACTGATCGATACTGATGGAAATTTCGGGGTTGACCTATTGTAGGCGTTTGACTCACCTATAATAGATATCTAGCAGGACATACATGTGAAATTTATCGTGTACGCCAGTTGGTCTACAGACTACAGTACACCATGTCGATACTCACATGATATCTCATCAAATACTGAAGATAGAGTTAAAGAAGTGGTTCCCAACCTTTTTCGACTTAGGGCCACCTTTATTTAGTTGGAGGACATGATGGGCCACAGGGTTAAAAACAATTATTTTAAATTTTAACAGAATTTTATTTTAGAATAGAATCAAATGACTCATGGGTAAATACCGGTTGAATCATTTTAGATAAGCAATACTTATAAAGTTTAATCACTTGATACTCTGATAATCATTAATGCGGCTTTTTGCTGAATATTGTTAGAAAGTTTTTAAATGTCCGGTTGAAGTTCAGTTGTAGCCAGAATCATAAGTTCATTAACATTGTAATCATTGAGCCGTGAACGGTTTTTATCAATTTCATTGCAGAAAGTGACGGTTCACATTCGTATGTGCAAACAAACCGACAAACAAAACGCTGAGCAAAAGATCGCAAATGTTTAAATAGTGAGTCAAATGTGTTGGACATAGACCAAAGAACCGAGCATCGCCTACGCAAGAAAGAAATTAATGAATACGGTACTCGAGTATTACTAGCAGCTGCTTGCTGGCATAGATTAATTTCGTGACTAGAGATGTACTAAAACATAGACCTACATGATTGTCAAATTGAACTATGACGTTACTTATAAACGGCAATAAAATATAATAATTCATAATAAAAAATTATTATTCCGTAAAATATTCATGTTTTGCAGGTATGTTTTTTATATCTTTGGTTGGTCGGGGGCCACTTTTGGACCGCGGGCCACAGGTTGGGAATCGCTGAGCTAAAGTGTCTGCATGGAATTTTTCGTTAGAAGTCAAGTCTGTACAAACATGTGTCAAGAATGTCAAGGCATAGGCTTGTTCTATTTAGCTATGGTGGTCTGAAAGGTGCTATTGTTAACTACAGCAAACTGTCATTATTATTGTAGAATTAAAGACAGCAAGTAATGTTAGCATTTGCCATGTTAAAAGGTATTGCCATGCCATGCTACACTGTCACTACAACCAATGACCTCAGCCTTTTAGAAACCAGTAACTATGCAACCAGCCACTTAGTAACCACCCGACTTGACAAGCATCTTCAAGGCCAGCCTCTTTAACAAATATCTTACTTACAACAAGTCAAATCTCAAGGTCAGTCTCAGTATTCTAGCAACGAACCTCTTTAGCAACCAAATGCCATAGCAATCAGACTCAAGCCCCTTAGCAACCAGCTTCCTTAAAAACCACCCTACTTCACAAGCATCTTCCAGACCAGCCTCTTTGGCGACAACCAAACTCCAGATCACACTGTCTTCTAGCGACGAACCTCCTTAGCAACAACTTACCTTAGCAACCACACACCTTAGCGACAGTATTCCTTAGCAACCACATAACTTAGCAACCACAAACCTTAGCAACAGTAGGCCTATCCCTTAGCAACCATATGAAACTTACAGATAATTTATTGCTCTAACGAATATCATCCAACTAGTTTCTCTAGTGAATAATTTACTAAGCCTTATATAGTAAGATTTAATACAGCCAAACTCAGGAAACTCGATTTGTGTCAGACGAATCACTGTATGCGCCGTATGTAGGTCAACTGTCGGACACAACCGACATCAGATCGTCTGTACGAATGGTCCTGCTAGATAGCTATTGTAGGCGGGGCCTCGTTTACGGCTTAGGCCCACACGCGTGATGACTCTCGAAACCGTTGCCAATGCTCTGTTGTCCTGTAACTATGCGTTTGACCTTAGGCTCGTGCACCTGTGTTGCTGTCTTAACGTATGGTACAGTTTTATTAACCTATAGTTTATCATTTGCATATACATTTTTAACCTATGAGATAATGTTTGGTCTCCTAGAGGTAACCAGTTTAACCTATGGTTAGGTTCGTGCACGCGGACAAGCAAATGTATAAGCAAAGGGAAAAAAATGCGGTCAAAAAAACTTTTCCAACTGTCCACTACTTGCTTTTGTTCTTCACTTTTTAACAGTGTACACTCTCATTTCCATGATCGATCGTTTTGCTCTCCATCCTTGTAATGAAAACAATTTGTCACACTTCTGTTTAGGGAGACCATAGCATGCTTGCGCAGCCCTTATTTCCGATGTCAAAGCAGTTAGGTCTATTGCAAGTATCAAAACAAATGTAGCAAACGAAACTTACTCTTGTGCGATACGCAGAACCTACATAATATTCATTGACACTTTTAATTTGTTTCCGTAATTATTGGGGATGACGTCATGTTTGTAACTATCAGCTATATGAACTGCTGAGAAAAATCAATCATATTGCACATCAAACCTCATCTATGGTTTAAAAGCAATGTATTGTTGCAATAATTAACAACGGAACTTTAACAACCGTTTAAACGCTGTGAAACGATTTATTCTTACTACTGTCTGTTTTTCCTGTTGGCTTTCTGTTTCAGTATCTCGTTTCCTCAGTATTGGTTTATACTTTCAATAGCCTCATATAATAAAGATACTATAAACCTAACTCTACAAAGTCACATGCTCGACTAGTTTCGTTGCAAAGATGAAGTAGTTGTCGATTTGCATACACCAGGCTGTAGTTCGAGCAGCCAGAATGCACGTTAGGCTAAAGAAGACCGGCGTTCATTCTAGGTCAAGCATCGACCGAAACCATCTGGAGGCAGCTATGTTTGCACTTCAGGTGGGCCTAGAAAAATCAATAGGCGCTTTTCTATATACGGTTGACAAACCGTGTATAGAACCGTCTACGGTTGACAAACCGTATATAGAAACGCGCCTATTGAATTATGCCTGAAACCTTTGTTGCTATCGCAGGCCCTTACGAGAATGATTCCCCGTCGTCATTGCATCATCACTATCATCGTCACAATTTTCATATGCAGGTACATAATCACCATCATGGAAACACTGAGGCTTGGTGCAAAACGCGAAACTAATTAGTTAATTTCGGTCGATGCTTGGAAGGAAGCATGAACGCCGGTCTTCTTAAGAATGCACGATAGGCTAAAAAAAGACAGTTGTAATAGGCCAAATACACTCCTCTTTTAAACACTCCCGGGTCAATTTGTCCTAGGATAAACTGACCCGAGAGTCAATGCGTCCTAGGAACAATTGAGTAGTGGAGTGCATTGTAGCGAGGACATACACGCTCCCGCTGGTGAATAGACTCCACTAGAATGAACTCCGTGGAGTTCATTCTACCTAGGACAAATTGACTCCAGGGGAGTTAATTATTCCTAGGATAAATTGATCCACATATGTAATGCAATAGGAGAGTTAATTCTACCTAGGACAAACTGACTCCCGGGGAGTAAATTCTTCCTAGGACAAATTGACTCCAGAGGAGTTAATTATTCCTATGATAAATTGACACCCACACCGAATGCAATAGGAGAGTTAATTCTACCTAGGACAAACTGACTTCCGGGGAGTAAATTCTTCCTAGGACAAATTGACTCCAGGGGAGTTAATTATTCCTAGGATAAATTGACTCCCACACCGAATGCAATAGGAGAGTTAATTCTACCTAGGACAAACTGACTTTCGGGGAGTTAATTCTTCCTAGGACAAATTGACTCCAGGGGAGTTAATTATTCCTAGGATAAATTGACTCCCACACTGAATGCAATAGGAGAGTTAATTCTACCTGGGACAAACTTATTCCCGGGGAGTAAATTCATCCTTCGACACATTGACTCCCACACCGAATGCAATAGGGGAGTTAATTCTTCCTAGGATAAATTGACTCATATACCTAATACAGTAGTATGCCCATCTTGAATGGGCCTTGTACCACCGTAGGAGTATTATACAGACCGCCTGTGCCACTGTGTGGCATAGTGGCCGATCGCTAACGAACGGTCAGCCCGTAACGTTCAGTGTGTCACTGTGTAGGGACCTAGAGCAAGTCCTTGGCGCACAACTGCTCTGCAGTACAACTGCAATTGCGCCGTCGAGGCGTGTGCACTTCTGAGCACAATATTTCGGAAGAAGGGCGGTATCAAATTTCGGAAATAAAAAATGATAATAAAGGTCATCAAGATTTAAACTAGGCGGTCTGTATAATACTCCTATAGTGGTTCAAGGCCCATTCAGGATGGGCATAGATATGAAAAGGACTCATACGCTATATTCTGCCATGCCCATGGTTTGTATATTGTGCATTTAGTGTTTTCTTTTGTATAACAGCCTACTCCATGGCCATTCCAGTTAGTCTTGTTTGAGATTCAAAATTGTAGCCTAAAATTTGTATATCACAAGTGAGATCAGAGGTGAGCCAGGTTTCCGATAGTGCAACTATATCCGTTGACAAGCTTAATATTTGGTCCTCTATAGTAATGAAACTTTGCCAACTGAACTTAGGACATTGACATGCATAATAGAAAATTTGGCAGGTCTGAGTGCAGCAGACGGTACAGGAATAGGTTATGATAATATTATAAGTACAATTGGCAGGCCTTATTGGGAAGTAATTTTCATCCGGGTCTAAATCATCGTTGTTAATGAGTCGGCGGTCTAGTCCTAAGTCCGAGAGTACGTCTAATCTAGGTCCCTCCTTGTATTGCTTAATCAGTCGTTCTGAGGGTAAATCTCCCTTAGCACATTGAACAAACTCACAATGGTCCGTAAGTTGATTAAAAAGAAAGATCATAGAAAGGCAAACTGGACAAAGCCAGGAGTTATCGGTTACCACAGTGGCATCAAAATGGTTCAGAAGATTTCTCTTAAGACAATTCACACACAATACTTAGATCATTACTATCAAAAGTTGGTTCCAGAGGCTTTCACCTCCGGACGTTTCACCTCTTGAGACTTTAACCTCCGGACGTTTTCACCGGACGATTGACCTTTAGGGGCTTTCACCTCCTGGGGATTGCTTAATTTATAGACATGCAAAGTGAAATTTCGATAAGGATTGTCATTGAATTGTGCATAAATAATATATAAGTTGCAACGCAAATTTATTTAGCATAAGCAATGAACTGTAAATAGACACAATTAGGAAAGAATTAAATGTTATCCCTATTCCGTAATCACAATAGCCTCGATTTACTGTCCATCAGAAGTCATTATAATTATTAAATGTCATCTAGTAAAAGGTGATTAAGCATGAGAAAGGTGACGGATCGCCTTCAAAAATGTTAGAACATCAGTACCTCCGTAACCGCCAATAGCCCGATTTACTCTGCCTACTTATTAGTGTCACGATAGTCGCATTGACTCCCTGTTGAATTCAGAATCAAATTAATTTTAAGTTAGCTTGTTTGACCTACAAAGCCATCATTACCAGTACACCTACCTATATTCATGCTCTACTAACTCCTTACATTCCTCCTCGTTGCTTACGATCGTCAAGTACAGGTCTTTTCGTTGAACCACGATGCAGAACAGTTATGGGCTCTCGTGCATTTCCTGTCTCTGCTCCTAGGCAATGGAATCGACTGCCACTCTCTTTTCGTAGCTCAAACTCACTTCCTTCCTTCAAAAAGCGACTCAAAACTCACTATTTTTCTTTGGCTTTCAAGGATTTGGAAATCTAATTGCATCTTCTCCTGGCGACTGACTATCCGCGCCTCAGATTCACGTTTAGGTGTGACCTTGTGCGCGTTACAAATTTAATAATAATAATAATAATAATAATAATAATAATAATAATCAGTGGGATATGAATAAATCTCGTGCGTTAGCCTATTTGAATGTTTGCATACCTTGCTTCGAAATGCCGTATTGCAATAACTGTCGTTAGTGTCATGGTAATCGCATTGTTTGAGCGTCAGTCTTTAATTTGACAGTTGAGGTGAAAGACACTAGAGGTGAAAGCCCCTAGAGGTAAAAACCCCTAGAGGTGAATCGTCCGGTGGTGAAACGTCCGGAGGTGAAAGTCCCTAGAGGTGAAACGTCCGGAGGTGAAACGTCCGGAGGTGAAAGCCCCTGATACCCAAAAGTTCACGTTGCAAACACTTAAAAAGCACATAAACGATTTGTCTTCAGTAGTTTAATTGGGATATTTCTGCCACTAATAATATACGCAAATTCTTCCGGAGCCATGGTTGGAAAACGGATGTCATACAACAAACTTCCGAGAGTTTCTCTGATCTCCTCATCGTTTGGATTCTCAATCGGCTTATGAAGACTCAGCTGATGTTTTGCTCAATGCTCACAACACTCGTACATGCATACAGTAGTCCTGGCTGTACGGCTGCTTGCTTCACTTATGACCATATTGTAAATTGGTATTCGGTTCTCGAGAGGGCAGACTCACTGACGAGGAATGAAAACACTAAGCAAGCACTGCTCCAGATGGTTGCACAACACCGTCATCTTCATTAAATCATCCTAGCTCTTTAATTTCTGAACTGTTTGACAATGTGACAGCATTCATATGACCATTAGAATATTGAACACTGGACAATCAATTAAAACTAATTGCAGCTGCCCTGTAAAATAAATTTTAAACTGTCAGATTGCAGGCTCATTCCTAGTTGACCTCGGTCCGTCATATTTGCAATGTAACAAGAATGTTAAAACATTTTCAACATAGAGTGACCTGTAGCGTAGTCAAAAGTTTTAATAGAGTGCAGTGGGTTTCTTGTACCAGATGTACCACATGCTTATTTAATATTAACATCATATTTTTGGCCACCCTATTATAAACCTACAATGTAGGTCCATAATAGTGTGGGGAGAAAAATTATTAATTATATTAAATAGATATATACATAATCATATAATGTCTGTCGTATACCTATTTTATATAATGAGTATAAACAAATATATATATAACTATAAATACATCTACCTTACGTTGAATCTGTGTATATGAGATATCATTATTATGCATTTATTAAGCGCCCCTACGTAATGGTCAAGCATCAGTTGATGGCACGGAGGAAATATGAGCAAAGGACTTGCTCAAGGACCCTTGACATCAGTCGTTTCAGGGAAGGCTTTAAACCCTACTCTCGGCGTCACAAGGCGAGAGCTCAGACCAATCGACTACTGGATATAATTATTGATATATTTCACGTAAGGATTCTGTGTGGCGTATATATATATATATATATTTACGCCATATAAGATCCATTATACATATAATGCATTATATATATAATATATATATATATTATATATATATATATATATATATATATATATGCGTTACATATGATGGCTGCATTTGTGTGAGTGGAGCTTTCGACATCTGCCCTCTATCGATATATATTTCATATCATGGTTTGTTTGTGTGCAGACTGTTATGTCGTAAACTATTCCAAAGGGAGCTGTTGTTTGGTAGTTAATGGGTCGTTGTTTCTTCAGCGTCCAAAAGGTCAGCCTTGGAAGAGACGATATGACAGCGGCAACGTTTTTATGGCGTTCTGTCTATATGCGATGGTTGGTCATGAGAAGACAATCGAAGAAACGTTTTGTGGCTACGAGAGACAGACATACGCACAGACACACAGACAGACACACAGACAGACGCATAGACACACAGAGACAGAGAACGAGACAAAGACAGAAAGATGGAGAGAGAGAAATAGAGGTATACTAAAGTCTGAATCTGAACGATTTGAGTTGACAATTCGCATCGCTTTCCGTGTATCTACGAAGTATTGGTATGATTAATTAATGACCAAAGAGTAACTCTAATCTAATTATATCAGTGTCACATCTCCCTTTTTGATAAAGAATAAGTTAACACAAATTAACACTGCCTTATCGCTGCATTGACTTTGCCTTAAAATAGCATTAACGTGGCATATAAAGTAGTCACGTTTTAATCAAACTGCAATCCATTCCAGTTGACTCTGATCCAATCCCGTTAATTATAGTCCAATCCAATTATTTCATTTCAACAAAATCAACTTCATGGGGTAGTCTCCGATCGACCCCAGTCAAGTCTTTTCTAATCTAGTCTAATCTGATCACGTGACTTTTCAGAGCCGTCTACGCTGGCTTCCCGTTCTCTCTCGCATCCAATTCAAGGTACTCCTCTTTGTTCTTAGAATTCAACAGGGCAAAGCCCTTAACATCTCTGCGACTTAATGTGTAAGCCTTTGTCTGCTGTCTCCTTCCGCCCTCGCCGGTCTACGGATCGACTTCATCTTCTTGTTCCTCTGGCAAGGACTGCTATAACTCAACACCGTGTCTTTGCCATCGTGAGCCCTTCTAAGTGGAATGACCTACTCCCCATTATCCGTAGCAAGCTATTAGTCGGACTCCCACCCTGATCCCTTCGTTGCCTGAAGACTTTCTTATTTCCTCGGGGCTGTCACGCTGAGAGCGCTTCTGAATAGCTAGTACTGCAAGAAGCGTTATATAAATAATCAGATACGATGCGATTTATCAGTAGATGGCGCGCTATGATTATTATTCGTGAATGACCAATTCACGAATCAGGTGTAGGATTATTTCTCAACTCTGCCTACGAGCTATTCATAACAAGAACCTTTTGATGGGCATCGCTTCATCGAGTAGCTGACACTTCCGACGAATGGATCCAAATAGTTTTCATCGAATGGTTCACATTTGATCAGTTACGATATTCGTTATTGAATTCGGAATCTTCTCCATTTCTTTCGAGAGTCGTAATAATAATAATAGTGATAATAGTGATAATAATAATTATAATAATAATAATAATAATAATCGAAGAAACGATTAGTGCGGCCTTTATCTGTCAGCCGATAGATAGGAAACTTTTCCTTTTAGCCGCACTTGTGGCCTTCCAGGGCACCTTTCCCTCACCCCAGAAGACGAGGCTTGACCAACCGGCAACGGTTTTAACATAATAATAGTAATCTCTAAGTCCTTGGGGGGAATTAAGTACCTCAGGGCAAAAATAATAATAATCAATAATAATAGAGACAATTTATATGGCGCCGTAACGCGGCCATACCGCTATAAGGGCGCCTCACAAACAACTAACAAGCGGGATAAACAGACAGACACTTAGACAGACACTCAGACAGACACATTAGGAACCATCGAAAGATGGCCATCACAAAGCTCTCCTATCTATCGGCTGACAGATAAGTTTCTTCGATTATTATTATTATTATTATTATTATTATTATTATTATGCCATCTGATTATTATTATTATTATTATTATTATTATTATTATCATTATCATTATCATTATTATTACGACTCTCGAAAGAAATGGAGAAGATTCCGAATTCAATAACGAATATCGTAACTGATCAAATGTGAACCATTTGATGAGAACTATTTGGATCCATTCGTAGGAAGTGTCAGCTACTCGAAGGTTCTTGTTATGAATAGCTAGGTCTCGTAGGCATCTTCTCCGTCCTCTCAGCCTTAAATCCCCTCAAATCCAAGGAAAAGTTTCCTATCTATAGGCTGACAGATAAACGCCCCACCGTATATGCTGAGTTTAAGCTCCCAATTAAGCAAGATATGTTTGGAATAATTCGACGAGGATAGGACCCTAACAGAGAGATTTTCTGCAACAGGCCAAACTAGTACCAAAAAACTGATCTTCTACGACACAAAATTCGTTTCTCTCTACTCCACCGTTCGCTCAATCCAATCAACATTGCACATAATGAACCGCATGATAAGAATGGAGTTTTTCATGCAGGAAATTATTCTTACACTGTAAATCCTCCAAAATCCAATTCTGCTGCTGTTGCCGACACGTGTCACCACCAACGAGATTCAGTCTATTGCGAATTCCACAATCTCCAGCAGACGCCAGAATAGTTTCTTATTTCCAGTCAGATAAAATCGTATTCATAATAATCCACATTTTCCTTTTGTGCCCAAAATAACACATAGCCTTGTAGCCAGTGTTGGCACAGGTACTGGATGAAATTGATATTTTTATTCAGATTATGGTGTTATGAGGAAACAATGAGAACAATGTCATTGATATTAATACAATATGTCATCAAGGAAAAGAAAACTAAAGAATTCGGCCCTCAAGCAGAATTCATATAGCGCCCCTTTAAAATTCCTGCTCAAAGACGTTCCGAACCCGGTCAAGCGGACGAAAGTAGTCATAGGCCTATGAGCCGGTAGCGAACGGAACTGGAACTGATAGCGGATTAGGTTGTAGGGTAGCGTATTTCCAGAAGGAGCTTGTTACGCGATGTCGGAATAACTCCAGCAATATATTGTATAGACTTTAACCAATCTGAAAAACTGAAATCGTAATTGTATATGTAATCGAAACTTAATATCCGTTTAATGCAATTCGTGAGGTGTCAATTTGGTTGGCAATCATGACATTGTACCGTGCTGCATGTGTTTGTCGGCCATCTTTGCATTTGACGTGGGTGACATTACATTTAAGTTGCTTATACATTACATTAGCGCCTTCAAGAGGTTCTTATAAAGCACTACTTAAATAGCCAGATACATACACACATACATTTGCATTACACATACTTTACATTTTCATTTACAGTACACTTTACATTACACCATAACAGTACACTTTACATTACACCATACATTACATTTGCATTACACCCACATTATATCTACATTACATATGCACTGCAGCTACATCAACAGTTACATTACGTTTACATTACATTTACGCTACAGTTACGTTTACATTGCGGCTACATTCTACCCACGTCGCATTAGTATATTATACACTGATCTAGCTCATTTGCATCGCTTTCTCCATTAATTTTATTGTTTCTGTCATATCGTTACGCTGACGTTATCCTATTGTTGCCTTGCTGATGTTCTATTGTTGTATTCCTGTTGTACCATCATTGTATTCCTGTTGCACCATCGCTGTATTCCTGCTGTACCATTGTTATATTCCTGTTGTACCATCGTTGTATGCCTCTTGACCCGTCGTTGCATTACTGTTGTACCATCGTTGTATTCCTGTTGTCTCATTGTTGCATTGCTGTTGTCGTGCTTACGCTGCTGCAGCTGTGAGGTCGTTAACCTCCGACACCTAGCGATCCCCACAGGAGATAATACCTAAATCTAATGAATGGTCATTCATCTAAGCACCGTCCTCACCAGGTTATCTTTCCACTTCTTAGTTCCGTTCGATTGCTTTATCTTCGGCGGTTGGCGTCCTTTACGATAGCGGGTTGTTTTCCCTCTCGATTCTTACATTAATTTTGCAGAGTGCCTAGACGACAGACGAATATTATAATAATAGATATTATTCGTTCGTATAAAAATAAAGCTTATAAATTATACTACTAATATATGAAACACGTGCTTCTAAACGAGCATAAATTGATCATTTTACATGTTTACGTCAAATGCAAAGGAAATAACAATCCTGCAATTAAAAAGCACAAAACATAAGATGTAAAAAAACTTAATACGCCCTCTGTAGACAAATGAAGGTGGCTCCACAGCAATGTAAAATAAAAAAACAGATAACTTCACTATGTTATATTATTACTCGTATGGGTTCCATAATTCTTGCGACTATAGACCTATCTATACGCGTACGAACACCCGGAAATTCTCGGTTAGATGTGGTGGTCCTGTAGCCTGGAACAAGGTCTCGAATGAAATACGTGTCGTGACAAACATTACTTTATTTAAGAACAAACTACGTGAACATGTGCTGCATTCTGCTTAACCTGTCTATTGCATAGCTTATTATTTGTTAGTTAACTAGTTAAGTTAAACAATCTACTATCACACTTTCATACACCGACTATTTTCAGTCAACTCGCTGTAAGGGTGTCCCTGTTAGCGGGACTTCGGTCAATTTAGGGTCTATTCTTCCCTATTGTTTTGCTGTCAATCCTCATTAAACTGCTATACTATTATGATCTTTGTAGATTGCCAGTAAATCAATAAAAACGATTGGTTATTGTTATGGTTATTATATTTAGTAAATAATGGAAATTCATTTAAACACATTCAATTATAAAGACTAAAATTATAGGCCTAGACATACATTCGCGTGCTTGCATGTGAGTGTATTTGTGCTCGCCTGTGCGCATCTGACAGAGTGTAGTTTTGTTGATTCCTTCCTATCGAAGTGCACTCTCGTTCGCCATTATCATCCAGCTAAATGGTTGAGGTCATCGAAGGTAAGAGATTGAGGTCAACCGATTTCAGGGCGGTCAAAGGTCAATCATCAGTCAAAACGCAATCTTATGCTGTTTTGAACTTTCGCTGTTTGTCTCAAGCGAAACAGTCAAAACAACATCTGGTGATTTTGGTGACCAGTCCTGCGTTAAGAGAACGAACAATAAATTGTCCAATAGCAAAACTCGGAGAAAATGTGGATTTCCAAGATATTGAACGGAAATATTTCGGTTTAGCTCCCAACTAGAGGCGTCCAGATAGGGATCCGGGTGGTTTGCCTCTATAACTCAGAGGGAATTGACGCCTCTGGTCACAACGGTCGTGTTTACTGGCATAATGCGCTAATGAAATCTACTGTTAAAAGGGAATAAACATTTTCTGTTGCAGCTAGAAATTGCTGTCATTAGGGTTGTAGTTAAAGCATTAGTATCTGATTATATCTGATCAAATTCGATCTAATCTGATCTATGATCAGCGTACCAATCACACATCTAATCATTCAGAAGCATCCAATCAAATCGATTACTATAAGAAAATTTCTTGAATAGAATTAATATATATATATATATATAAATAAATCTAAAGTGAATTATGTATTGAACTACATGTACATTGAAATAAAAATCAACCAAAGTTAATCAAATGAGAAATTAGTGGTCCTTTATAAGGGGTTTAATTCTAACCTCAAGACTGTCTTATTAAGCCAGGTTTGAGTCTGCAGAGATCCTTTATGAGTGCTATTCCGAAGCAGCGCTACATAGACGTTCGCATTCAATGAATTAATGAATCTAATCTAAATTCACGACAACTTCCTCGACAGATATAGTGAGAACCTGAGAGTCATTATCTAGTTGCAATGACTCAGATGCATTTAAATTTAAGATTTCTAGAACTTTATATCAGTTGTGGTGGGTCTGTCGCGGACATATTTATTTGTGCGCCAACTTGAGGCTAGTTAAGAGTGCTTCCCTGGCGTAAAAGAGATCGCCACAGGAGCACAAACTGAACAACAGTTAGCTAAATCATCATTCAGATAGAAATGATGAAGCGTGGACATTTACCTAGTTTCAAGTTAACGACGCTGTGGTGTCACAACAAACGTGATTTGCGTCGCCCTCCTTCTTCATCCTGTCCTGGGACTAGCACTACCTGAGAGAGGGCAATGGTTGGGTTTATAGCTGGACATCGCTCGCTCCACTGTGTTTCTGGTCAAATTGCCATTCCAACTGGAGCAACTAACTCATAGAACGTATACGCCGCATTTCAAGTCAGAGGCGTTCAGAGTGGGATATATATATATATATATATATATATATATATATATATATATATATATATATATATATATATATATATATATATCCCAGTTTAAAGGTTTCAGTTTATAGAAAGATGTAAACATAGTTTGACATATTTGAATATTTCCAGAAATAACGACTGCTTCACAATGAAACTTATCATTTAGAAACAAACTGCTTAGTAGAATTCATCTTACAGAACATTGAAATAATCGGTCCGTGAAAGCGTTTCTCGGGCTCTCGACGGGGTGACCGAGTGACAGAGGGATCAAGTGACCAGGTGACTGGGTGACAGGGTGACCGGGTGACAGGGTGATCGGGTGACCGGGTGATATGATGAACTGGGTGATATATGGTGACCGAGTGACCGGGGGGTTGGTCGAACAAGGGCGGTGATGGTATGTTTCCGAAACTAGGCCAAACATCGTGTAATGTAAATTTGAATGTATTTCTTCAAAAATTTCGCAGCGTCCTCAAAAACCACGTCCGACAGATCAGCCTTACCGGCGCTATATCAAGTCAGCTGCGCAATAGAAAGTCATGCATAATGATTTTTCACACAGATTGCTGTGTTAGTCACGGACTCGCAACAAACAACTGATTCTACGCGGTTATATGTCGCTCAGGGGTGTAAGAGATTGGTTTGCAAACGACAGTCAAAGACAGCCAAGCATATAACAAATCTCCAGGAGCCAGTAGAAATTAGTCCGCCGTCGTATAGGCGTATCACTGGGCTGAAACCAGCGGTGCCTCGTCAGCCTTGTTCGCGATAGCCTATACAGAGATATACGCTAGTTTCACTTTCATCTTAAGCTGCGTGTAACCTGTATGTATGACGGTATACTACGGATACATTCTTTTTTCCTGCGTCCAACAAAACAAATTAAACGTTGAGTGACGAATTGAGTAAATTCTGACCTAGTAGCATTGATACTTGGGTTATTTGTCAATGACGCGGAAATTGGAATGATCTTTTAAGTTGTCTGGTTTGGTGTTCTTTTTTTTATTTTGTTACAGGTATACTAGTTATTAATTTTAAGATTGAATACGCTTTAAGTTACGTATACAAATGTGATTCTGCGGCGCGGTTGTAGTCAATCGACAGAGGAATTGCGGTTAGATATTGAGATAGACCGGAGGCTAATGAGAAGCATAAATCAGATTTGAGACGCTCATTGCAAGAGGAAAAGGAACACATTGGCCATCGATTCTATTCCCTGGGAGCAGCAACACGGAATTTACCAGAACCCTTGACAGTACTACATCGAGGCTCAATAATAGGACTCGAAGTCCAAGGTGGCACAGAGAAATTATAGTGGGTGAAGGCAGGTAGGATGATGCACGGACTGATCCCATAGTGCGTTTGCAGATGATAATAAAGAATATACATACTTACTTACTTACTTTCACATTGTCCATTGACCACCAGGGATCACTGGCCATAGAGCGGTTGACCTCAATAAATTATAGCAGATCAACACTCAACACTTTCGTATATGTCAGTAGAAGTTGTCACTGGATCATTCGATACACTAGCTGAAGATGTCACAGACAACCGAGAGATAATGACCAACGCTTGATTTGAACTCGGCTAAATTAGTTTACGATAGAAACATCATGTAATACGTAATGGTTTGTAAATCATGCTTGTCAATAAACCAAAATTAATAAATAGTATTCCTTCTGTTGAGTACATGAATGAGTTGCTCAACCATTTTGAACACACTTACGTACGTGGTCGGCATTGAGAGGAAGAGGAGAACTATACGGTCCAGTGTTCCTCCTTGATGCGTGGAATCAATTAGATATTGTATGTGCTGGAACCCCCTCCATCAACGAGTATCGTTGAATGTTGGCCTCACCGACTACACATTCAGCTGTGTAGAGATTCATCAGTCGCCTTGAGAGAGACTGCGTTCAAGATAGAGTCTCGTTTATGCAGAGCGCTACCTGTGTTGCTCCACACTCTGTAAAACAATATCAATGTCTTCAAAAAAGGATCGTTCCAACATATGGACAAACAAATGTGTTGACCTACCGTCGAGCCTACATTTGTCCTACTGCTTAACATGTTGACAGATTTTGTCTGAAACTGCTGCAAGAGGCATTTTTACACTCTCTTTCTTTCAACCTTTAGGTTGATAGTCTAACTAACTGTATTTTCAAGTTTGTTTTAGTTTGTTCCGTAAAGATAACTTTTTAAATAACAAACATTCAATTTTAAACTGACTATAATTTTGCTAGTTTTTCTCTGACAACTTATGCCCTATGATCACTGTACCTGCAAGTGAACTAAGTGTCCAGGGTCGCGTAGTCTCTGTTTCTAAAGTTCTTGCATTTTTATGGACGCAATACAATCGGCCCTTTTTCTAACGATGCAATTAACAAGATAATTGGCGTCGCAAATGTCGGCTGCCATATTCTTTACGGTTGCAGATGCAGAGCGCTTGTTTTTTGCAGTGCTCAATTAAATTTATGCGTGTTTGTCTCCGTATTCATGTATGTTGTGAGTGGTCGTGTAAGGCCACGGCTGTGTCAGTGTCTGAACCTGGTCCTAGATACTTTCGCTGGTTCTTTTAGGCTGACGGCCATGTACTGTGGCTCAGTCTCGATCCTTTGATTCCATTGGTCCCTCTTGTCGAATGCGCTTTCTCCATCTGTTCGCTCTAAAATTCTATCCGGCAGTCTCTCATTTTCTTTTGGTTTTGTCAAAACTTAGTTTATCTCGCTGGACATTGTGCACTGGCAAACACTTCTGAACTGCTCACCCTGCTAGAAGCGCACTATAATTACTTAAATACAATACAAAGTATTTGGATTGCTATAACCGTCATCGACGGAATAATTATGCGTTAAAACTCATGAATTTAGAGGAATAACGTAGGAGATACATTGGTTTTAAAATGAGCTTCAACATCTGTTACACTGGGGAACAGCAAATTTGAGACACTCGAAAGGCTCCATGAACATAACATGCATAAATATGCATACAGTATATACATACATACATACATACATACATGCATACATACATACTTACATACATACATACATACATACATACATACAAACATACATACATAGATACAAACATACATGCATACATATATACATACATACATACATGCATACATACATACTTACATACATACATACATACATACTTACATACATACATACATACATACATACATACATACATACATACATACATACATACATACATACATACATACATGCATACATACATACATACATACATACATACATGCATACATACATACATACATACATACATACAGACATACATACATACATTCATTTGTGCATGCATGCATAAATACATGCATGCAGAGACCTACATATGAATAACCTAGCATATAATTCGTTTTGACGTCTACGATATTCGCTAGGTGGTGATACTACATTACGATATTACTCACCGTTGTTCGCCAGTGGGCAGTAGCGGATCCTTAATCGACCTTCACTGTGTTCATACTTTAATAATAGTAGGCAATAACATCTTGATAAATTAATATATATTGGCACATTAGCTTACCTAAAGCCACTGGATCGTGGATTAACTGATGCAGCTATTTGACTGCTGCAGGATTTGTGTCATTCTGCTAAATTAGCAGTTTGATACTTAACAGAGCCTCAGAAACGACCGAATCAAGACCGGCAAACCGAAGAATAGTTTTGAAAAAGGAATTAGATTTTCTTTAGTGAATGCACCTTGTTTACCTGTTCTGATATTTCCTTATCTCATACGTTAACTTTCCAAACCATTCCCTTCTCGAATTTTAGATTGACTTACCTCTATCATCTTCTTCGTGCTACCGACCTACCTTAATACCCTCATTGTTCCTTACCTTCCATCGCGTCAGCTCACGATTATTATCTCTGCTCGATTTACATTACTCTGCCATAAGTTACAATAGGGTGATGTAATTTAAGCGAGCATTTATATGGCACCCTCTCGGAATATCTAATCAGCGCTGGCTTAAGTGATGTTAGATGTCATGATGAGCGAGATAAACAGATTGCTATCATCTGTCAGCTGTGACTCTTATCAGCTTAACGTGTGTGTAGTTTTGTTAACAGACGTATTTAACTCGTTCTTTAACATGACAGTTAACTTGGAAATAAGTTGGAATGTGTTAGTATATCGCTGCCTACATAATCTAGTAACGACCAAAATTTGTCCAGCCTTCATTTTGGTTACGATGCGGCATGCCTTCCTTGCCTTTTACATGCCTGTTCTTAACAATGAGAAATCATTAAACGTGCCTAAGCGAGCGTTGCTGTCGACATCTACAGGCGAGTTTGTGATTAATGGCCATTGTGTGTTAAATTGTACGAATGTAACCTTTTGTGACCTGGATGCGGTTCAGCTTCAGTGACGTCATCTATCATCTGCGCATCACTCCTCCGAGAATCTCTGTGACGTCATATACCTAAGGTATATAAAGGTATATTTGGTTTAAAATTACAACATAACATAACGTAGGGCATTAAAGTAGGTCAGTAGTACGAAGAAGATGAAAGAGGTAAGTCAATCTAAAATTCGGAAAGGGTATGGTTTGGAAACTTAACGTACGAGATAAGGAAATATCAAAACAAGTACACAAGGTACACTGTTGTCGTATACCTTTACGAAATCATATTAATCACAAGGATAATTTGGCTTTAAATTACAGCATAACATACAATTCTATTTGACGTATTGTAGCGCTACATAATAGACTAATACAATAGAGTATTGTGAATAGTGACAAGACATAGATTACTCGTTTAATTTTAAATTTATTGGTTCGCTTGTTGACACAGATCATATCATCACCACAAGAAGTGAAACAAACAGTGCTGCAAGGACACACGACATCTCATGTTCACAGGTCAGTGGTTCAGCCGAAAAGAGTCAAATAAGATCCGCTAATGACTCGGTTGGTTCATTTATAAAGTTATTAGTGCATGAAGAAAATGCAAGTTTATAATATATATTGTCAAACTAATGTTTAATCACTCGTCATTTAATCAATCTGTTGTAAATAGGTTACCTTAATTAGCGGAACCTCGCTACCTTATGGTTCTGATCGTTGAGTCCCTCTAACTCAGCATTTTGTAAGATTTATTGGGAGGAGTTGAAAGTAACGGAAATGAATGAAACTTTGATGCTTTGTGGGCATCGAGTACACTGTAACCATGTGACCCTATGCTGGCCGAGATCTTCATTCCTGCACCGTATGGCATGCTGAGGAGAACAGACTGTTGCCTGTAAAGAGCGATTTCCAGAGTCATAAATCGAAACAAGACCTCAATACGTCCTGACATTTTCACCGTCGATCGAGACTTTTTTTATTTTGCCGTAAACGACGAAGTTCCGGCTTTGCACCTGCCGTAAAAAAGTCATTCCCATTCAGAATTCCTGCTTTATGTTCCGCCGGTCGACTCCTTTCATGCGATGGTCGGATTAATGATTTCAGTTTCGACTGAAGTTAACGATGGCGAAAGAAACGTATTTGATCGTACAAACGATCACCATAAGAAACGTAGGCAGGTGATAAAGTCGACGTACAGCCAAAGACCAAAGACGACAAATTAACAGCTATAAAGGCATCAAGGCGCTGATGCTTAACGGTTCTGGCCCTTCTGCGAAACACTGCAAGGAAATTGTAAGAGTGTGTCATTTAGGAATTAAATAATTCTTCGGAGAATGGAGGCTGAGATTGTGAATAAGATGTAATCGCCAGGGCCTTTCCGAGCTATAATTGAGCCCTGTGCCTAGCATCAATCTGGCGTCCCCACATTTTGAAAATAGCGTATTTCATGGAGAAATAAGTTATTCCAACCTGAAATTTGCGCATTTTTCACATTTTCACCCTGGGCCAGCATAGAGAGAGATAGTCTTAGATGGGGAGTTAAGAAGGTGAAGGAGTGAAGAGTTCAAAATGGACCGGAAACACTGAATGGACGATAGGCACCAGAGGCAAGACGAGTGCCAGAAGAAACATCCTTCACAGAATATGCTGTTATCAAATAGAAGATCGGCCTTTGACAGAGCTACAGTGTGTATCCATGGAAGATAAGCAGGATGGCAAATGATTTGCACTTGCTTTTTACATAAAGTGTACCACCTTGAAACGGATACGTTCACATACCTACTTCGTTAATTGATTTCTTACTGACACATCGCGGTACGATAACAAGTCGAGTATGAACGGTTGATCGATAGTTGCTGCAGGAGACGAATTTAACGATGCGGCAGCCATGCAAGACGCCCATCACGATTTACTTGGGAAGCTAATTTTCAAGCTTGTGTAAAAAACAGGTGTGAAGTGGTCTCAATAAGATTGACGAAAACACAGCTTTGACGCATGCATTGAGGGTAACAAATTGTAATTAGAGAAGCAGTATATAATATATATATATATATGTATCTTATAAATCTTATATATATATATATATTAGAGGATAAATGCATATATATTTATATATAATCCTCTTATACTCTCATTCATTCATATACTCAGAGATTTGTTTCAGTATTTTCAGCGATGATGTTGAACCGAGAGTAGGCCTATACAGCAGATTCTTCTATAGAAGTTCGAGAAGTTTCTGTTCTATGGTTGAAGTTGCCTTTTAACTCATTTTATGCCTACTTGTCATAAGATCAAGTTTCTCTCAAATAAATTGTCCAAAGTCGTTGAGGTTTTTCATGCATGGTCACATAATATTATTGTCTGAGTCAAGTTTTTTTAAATGGTAATGTGTCACAATAAACGTCAACGCTACCTTTACGCCTGCGAACATCAATATGTCTAGCGATAAAAATGAGTGCAAAAGTACCGTATGTCACCCTGCGTATACACGTATATTATCTTAAAGAACTCGGTATAATTGTGATGCATACTGTCTTAATGTAACCATAGGATTATGACGCATTATGTATCGCTTCATCGGTCTATATGCTTTTCTGAATTGAGAAAGATTCAGCGTAATACTATACTTTTTTATCTTAATTGTGGAGCCAATTATAAAGTTACGAACAACGGACAGTGATGGGTCATGTGATAGGATCAGTTCTAGCACTATCTAGAAGCTTCAGAAAGTTGCTACAGTCGCTATAGGAGTTCCTTAATCGCTCTCATGCACAAGCGTTTCAGTAAAGCCACCACCTGACGCTCAAATAGCTTAATATCCCCACAAGCTGGTTCATTCTCCATTACAAGGATTTATAATCTAGATTCCCTCTTCAAGGAAGGTACACCTAGGGCTAAAAAGAACAGCATTTAGGTCAGAGTGGAATGCGTCAGATTGGACCCTGTCATGGGAGCAAACGAAGTACGCAAATTGGAGCCCGTTTCGTAGCATCGAGAAGGCAGGGATAAGCCGCGTGGAAGTAAGGGTTGAGGTACACACTCGCTCCACGTTGCGTATGGAGTTGCTACCTCTGGCATCCAAGGTAGGACAGCAAAGTTGTGAGAGGACTGCTCTAGTCTGTATCAAGTAAGGATGAAGGAGTAGGAGGAGGGTTCCATTAACATTCTATTCACCGGATAAAAATCTTCTAGCATCTGCGCAGCAAAAACTCATTTATCAAATTGACATAGACGGATTGAGAAGCTGCGAGACCATTTACAAGCACTACGTAACTGAAGTAGCAGTGCCAGTCCCAAGCTATGATAAAGGAGGAGGTTCTGCAGAATTTTTATTCACCAGGATAAGAATTCTTTTACAATTCGACGCTTCTTCTAAACTCATTCATCAAGTTGACATTGACGAATTGAGAACCCTGAGATATGCAGATGTGCATAGGAAGGACCGTAAGTACAGACCTATAGATGAGTGCAAGCAACGGAAGCAAGTCATCCGCAGTGCCAGTTCCAGGCCTGGAGAAAGGAGGAGGGAGCCTCTTATTATCCTGGTTATAACACTGTGTTGTTAAAAAGCAACTAACCAACCAAATTATAATCTCCAAGGACGGTTATCAAACTTTATATGACTATCTTAGAGTTTCAGCAATTTTGTTTGCATTAACACAGTGTTTAAATAATGAAAATTTCTTGCACTGGAGCTATATAAGTCCCCAATTGCGATTCATTGCGTCATAGTACCTTCCATTAACTAAAGTAAGAAGGTAAATAAGTAACGAATAAAAATAAGCGAGTCATTTCAGCGCATCATAAACAGAACCGCAAAAGGCAATGTATTGCAATGTAATGTATCGCAATGTAATGTATTGCAATGTAATGTATTGTAATGTAATGTATTGCAACAAATTACATTACTTATACAATGCAATGCGACGTCTGACAATACAACACATTAGAGTCTTGCCACATAATCATGGAATGCTATGCAATACCACGAAACACAGTAAGTTATACACGCTACACGACGCAAGTCTCACTGATGTAGAATGTGATGCAATGTACAACATTACAATGACATCTTGCTGCAACTAAATGCGATACAAATATTGATGCAATGTAATACATTACAACAGTAGTCTCTACTGCAGCAATTTCGATCCTCTACATTACGAAGCGTCCTGCTGCCGTAGAATACATAGTCACCACGGCAATTTAGATCAGCTCAACAAAAATAAGCACTGTCATCGAAATCAAAACATATTGACCGCTGACGTCATCGACGGCTCTTGCGACATCTTGTGAGCAGTGGCTTCCCGTTCTAGTTCCGCCTCTTGCGTCGGCCGTAAACTTCGGCGGCGTCGAGTGTGTGATTTAGTGGGACGCAAATAATTCTGTCAACTTGCAAAGAGCCACCTTGTCAGCCACCTCCGATCGAACGCAGACGATATGTTAGACAGACCACACGCAAGGCACCACCCACGTCGAGGCACTCAGACCGACGACCATTCCCAGCCAACTAAGCATCAGGCTCTGCGGCGATCCAGTGTCTCGTTGCTTCAGAAACAATAGGGATGGACCGAGCATTCGCTTCGCATTCATTTTGGGGCCGAATAGTGGGTCAATTAGCCATCGGCATTGGGCCAAAGAGTAGTGGTCGGAACGAATACTTATTTATTTCGACGACTTATGTAGCGCCCCTTCAAGATATATCCACTCAGAAGAGCTCCCCACACAACGCCGGCTAAATAGGGCAGTCTTAAGGATGGCATAAAACATGGTCGAGTGTCAACTGGGCACACGTCGTAGGATGACAGGGAGTCCATTCCAGGTTGCAAGGCCATCAACTGAGAAGGCTCGGCGCTCCTCATGGAAGTCCGAGAGCGAGGGACAAGAAGTTCGGCCTGTAAGGAAGAACGGAGAGAGCCTCAGACCGAATGCGGGTAGTGGTCAAGTTGCCTACTGCCTGGCGCGCGTCATCACAGAGCGTTAGTATAGTCTCATTCAGCGTTTGAAGCTTGAGCAGGCCAATTGTTAGTTATACTTGTTAGTTAATTTTACATTCAATTCAATTTGCAATTATAACGCATTGTCAGAAAACTCACAGAGTATGCCTGGCAGATAATTTAGTCAGCGCTTGTAGTCTGTAGCTAGACATTATACTGTGGTCATTCACGGTGTAGGCTGTAGGCCTAATAAAATACTAATCTTAATACTATACTTGCTCTCTAGGTTCCTAAAACTAGAACTGCAATAACTCAGTCTTAATCCTTTGCCTAATAATTCATCTCTCAGGAATAGCCTACGCTTCCCTTCAGATCACTATAAAATTCTATCTGGCAGTCTCTCATCCTCTTTCGGTCTAATCAGAATCTGCCTCTTCTCCCGGGGCGTTGCGCGCTAGAAGCGCTTCTGAACTGTTCTCCCTCTAGAGGCGCTCTACAAATGCTTAAATACAATAAAAGGCTCTTTTTTACTCGAAGAAGGACACATGATTTTTATTATCAGTCTTGCGTTCATTCGTTTGATGAACTTGATATAACGCCCTTTTGAAAACTACTGCGAGTCGCTCTAGCTCTAGTCGAATTATCAGACAACAAAGTGTATGGAATCACCCTGGTGTTCTTTGGTCGCACGATTGGTAGGCCTAACTGGTACCAATAAAATTACATTTAAATCATAGGCCCTATGCGCATATCCTAAAGGTCGAGACCTTTTAGTCCAATTTAATTATACAAATTAATTATCCTATACTCAGGCGAAATAACTTTCTTTCTTATCAAACCCACTGTTAATCAAACTTTGTGTTATAAAGCAATCGTTGCCGAGTGTTTTTAGATGACGATTGATAGATCTATCGAGCTCTTTCCGCAAAGGTTTGAAACCTGTCGACAGTGGGCGATCTAATCGTAATTGTCTATTTATATAGCACCTCTGCATAAGCCTAATATTTATCAGTCAGAACAATCAATAAACATTAGCGAAATAGAGACAGAGACATTCAGTTAAAGAGCTAAGAGATTCACGTAACAGACCGCTCTAGAACTGCCATGCTTTCTTGTTGTTGCTGTTGTTGTTGTACTTCTTCTTTTTCTTCTTCCTCTTCCTCCTCCTCCTCTTGCTATTGCTCTTGCTGTTGCTCTTCTTCTTCTTCCTCCTCCTTCTCCTCCTCCTCCTCCTCATCTTCCTCTTGCTCTTTCTCTTGCTATTGCTCTTCTTCCTCCTCCTCCTCCTCTTCTTCTTCTTCTTCTTCCTCCTCCTCTTTCTCTTCCTCTTCTTCTTCCTCCTCTTCCTCTTGCTCTTCTACTTCTTCCTCCTCCTTCTCTTCTTCCTCTTCCTCCTCCTCTTCTTCCACTTCCTTCTCTTCTTTCTCTTCCTCTTCTTCCTCTTCCTCCTCCTCTTTCTCTTCCTCTTCTTCCTCTACCTCTTCCTCCTCCTCTTTCTCTTCCTCTTCTTCCTCTACCTCTTCCTCCTCCTCTTTCTCTTCCTCTTCTTCTTCCTCCTCTTCCTCTTGCTCTTCTACTTCTTCCTCCTCCTTCTCTTCTTCCTCTTCCTCCTCTTCTTCCTCTTCCTCCTCCTCTTTCTCTTCCTCTTCTTCCTCTTCCTCCTCCTCTTTCTCTTCCTCTTCTTCCTCTTCCTCCTCCTCTTTCTCTTCCTCTTCTTCCTCTTCCTCCTCCTTTTCCTCCTCCTCTTCTTCCTCTTCCTCCTCCTCTTTCTCTTCCTCTTCTTCCTCTTCCTCCTCCTCTTTCTCTTCCTCTTCTTCCTCTTCCTCCTCCTCTTTCTCTTCCTCTTCTTCCTCTTGCTCTTCCTCCTCCTTCTCTTCCTCTTCCTCTTCTTCTTCCTTCTCTTCCTCTTGCTTTTCCTCTTGCTCTTCTTCTTCTTCCTCCTCCTTCTCTTCCTCTTCCTCCTCCATCTCCTACTCTCTTCTTCTTCTTCTTCCTCTCCTCTCACCCGCTACTCCTTCCCTGGATGATAACTGATGAGATCGTGATTCGTGAGAGTCGCTGACGCTGGTCTATAACTAACTTCTCACGTTTGCCTTTGAAGACCACATTGACAAATGATATGCCTAATAGCCCTATGAATACTAAATCCATATCGGCTTTAACTATGCTCAGTATTATAATTAATAACAAATTAATAATTTACTAGTACAACATTACAGGAAGTTTCATTAAATAAAAATCAGTGACAATGGGATTGTCTTCCTGACATATGGACCGGAAGTTACCCTCCATCACTCAGAGGGGATTGACGCCCCTGGGAAGGCTTAACTGAGATTGTGTCCTAGGTCTGATTTATAGGTAAGGTCGCTTCTCTCCTCTTCCTCTTCCAGAAGGCAATATTAGTCTGTTATTAGGCCTGGCCTATTTTTGCTGTTTCCTCTAGGACCGATGCATTGCCTTGGCAATATGTCTGCTTGGAAGTCGGCAAGGTAGCCTACACCAAAACAAAACAACTTTAGGCTACATGGAGTCATTTTTGTTGCATTTTGTAGAGCTCTACATTTAAAAGTGCCTTTCAGTTACTCGAGTCGATTTGCTACTACAAAGGAAAAGTCTAAAGTGACGGAATCGATGAAAGATTTGGTTTTTCGTTCAATATGAAGATTTCCAAAAGTAGGCTAGAATAAACTTTGCCCGGCCGCAAAGGCTTCAACCATTTTCTGTTTTCAAGCGGCTATCGTTCGTTGCTTCTACTCTGAACATCTCTCCAACTGACTGTTTGGTCTTTGGATCGGTTGTTTTGCTTTTCGTTTCGTCCTAAATTACAAATTATATTAATATTCCAGCGTATTTGCACAAGAATGTGCAAATAATTTTGCGGTTTTTTTTGAAGCGTCAAATGCTTGGTTATAAGCAGTATCAACATGTGCAGTCGTGGCCGAGTGGTTAAGGCGATAGACTAGAAATCTATTGGGCTCTGCCCGCACAGGTTCGAATCCTGTCGACTGCGATTATTTTTTTTTAACACTAAAATAAAGCGCTGTTATAACTACATGCAAATTTTATCTATTGTAAACTAGTATGGATATCAGGTTGAAAAGTACCCTATTTCAATTTGAAATCAGCATTTGTCTCGTATGAAACAATTATCTTCTCCCTTACAATGACCTAGGCTACATACCTTTTGTAAGCTGCTAAAGTCATTTTTTCGCCGTGGCTGCAGCTGGGAGCACCTCTGAGTAGTTTCCCTCAGCAGGCGCTATGTAAATTATCGAAGTGAATGAATGAATGAATTATATTGGTCTATGTCGTGCTTGCGTTCAATAGGCTTATGTAGGCCAACGCTGTGTTTACGTTCAAGAAATCTATAATTTCTGTTTTTTTCTTACAATACCATTGTTCGAATGATTATATTTTGATTTAGAATTATCTGCCGATGAAAAGCATTTGTTAATTCTAAAACAAATTCAGTTCTGAATCCTGTGGTAAAGGCTAAAAGACGATGACTTTTATGTTCAAAGTTTATTGAAAAACGTGAGCGTCGTACATATGCATTAGAATCATCTCTGATATCGTGAGCAGTCGTGGCCGAGTGGTTAAGGCGATAGACTTGAAATCTATTGGGCTCTGCCCGCACAGGTTCGAACCCTGTCGACTGCGGTTGTAATTGTTTTTCTTATTCCACAACGTTAATAGGATCTATTTTGGTTTAAAGGTTGAAAAGTTTATAGATATTTAATGCCTAGCAAGAATAAAGTTCTAAACTGAATTGTCAAACACTTAGCTCTAGCGTATTTATAAGAATGGCAAATGCAATATATGGAACTCAATCAAGCTGTGTGTTCAGGTGAATGCTTAGAATGTCACAGAGGAGTGGCTTAAGGATGAATGGAGACCTAAATGGTCACCAAAGAGAACGGAACTCAGTAAGAACAGTTATCCACTGTTACCCTCGGTGGAATCTAGGGCTTGAGACACGGTACACTGAAGGACTAGAAGAGTCGCTCTCTAGTTGAGCCTACTCACGTTCTTGGGGCTCGATGTCGTTATCAAGCTCCGCGAGGGGATTCTCTGAGCTTATGAAAATCATTGTGCTTAAGGTTCATGGAGAACGCCAACGCCATCTCTCATCGTTACCGTTACATTTTCGTCTTTTAAAACGGAGTCCAGGCATTCCGTTTCATCTGACTCTTCGGTTCGTCGTGCAGTCCCCCGCCATGGGCTTCTCCATTCAGTAAAAACATCGTCTTGTCTTATAGGCATAATTATCGGGATCATCTTCGTGTCAAGAAGATTTTCTTCTTCCAATCTCGTTTTCCACCTCCGATCTCCTCAGTTTCTCTTGCTCTTCCTGAAACATCACCGTGAGCAGCGTTTCCCAAACTGTGTTCCGCGGAACCTTATAAAGTTCCGTGAGGTGAAGACAAGGGTTCCGCGGATAACTTTCAGTGTAAGCAATAGGCTTAAAACGATTTAAAATGATGTATAAAATATTTTCATAGGAGGCTTTTTGCTTAAAATTTGCGTATAACATTATATGCAAAAGAATTCTTATGCCATTGTCATCGATCTTTGTACTGTTATTAATTTAATGCTGGTCTATAGCGATAATTACCTGCGTTATCAAGCGTTTGTACCTACTGCCTACAACAGAATATGTTTAGTTTTGGACTGGATTCCGCCAAAAAGTGTTTAGATCACAAGGGTTCCATAGCCAAAAAAATTGGGAAGCGCTGATCTATAGAGGACCATTCACTGTCCTCGCCCTCCACCTATCAGACTTTTCTCTGCTATCGCCAGGTTTCTGAATTCTCTGCACTTTTGGAGATCTTCAGCCACAACAGCCAGTTGATCGTCACTTTGACCGGAGACCTTAACAACAATCTGGATCATCCAGCTCTTCCGGAATCTGCTCAGTTTAACCTCTCCTCCGCTTTCACTGTCCGCTGCTACTTTCCATTCACGACTAAAAACCGAACTCTTCAATTTGTCCTATCCAGATTCTACTCCTGTGCCACCACATGACCACCCACCCTCATCATCGACTACCACCGTAGCACCATACGGTCTCCTCGGCTTGACTCCTTGGATTTTGACCCAGCACCGAAAAGAAACGAGTAGATTGGTTATAGCGTACTTGATTTGGTATAGCGCCGGTGAAAAAGCTGGTCTCCCTGACGTGGGCGCTGAGAAATTTTCATGGATTTACATTACATTACATCCAGGGATGTGGTCTCGAGACCGGAAAATTGCGGTCATGGTCTCGAAGGCTTCGGTCTTGGTCTTGGTCAAGGACCATCGATCGTGGTCTTGGTCTTGGTCTCGGATGCGTCGGTCTTGGTCTTGGTCATAAAGGAACGGTCTTGGGATTGGTCTTCGTCTTAGGTTAGCATTCTTGGTCAATTGCCGTATCAGAACAATTTCTTTGATATTTGTCGGTTATTTTCGATTAGAGACACCGCGGTGTTTAGACCATCTATATACATACATACATGTTACTGTGGGCAAACAATGCATTTGCAACAGAACTAGCCATTTGAAAATTTGCTTTCACAAATTTCAAGGTTCTGGAACAATCTAATAACTGTATGGTTAGCCTCGTGTAGTCACTATTAACCTACAATTCCGAGAACAAGTAGGCCTACATCATTCAAACGAAACGTTAATCTACTTGTCTTAAAGTATTTAGTATTTAAATCGTATACTGTAACTTCTGTAAGTAATTTATAGTGTGATATTCTCCGGCCGAAGCCAAGGGCTGAACCCGCATAAGTTCAGACTGGCCGGTAAAACTGTTTCTGGACTATAATTAAGATTAGTATTCTTCAGCAAAAAAATGTTTTAAGCGTGGTATTCCGTTTTAGAGTCTTAATAAATTGAATTGTTTATAAAAAAGAGCATCGGTCTTGGTCTTGGTCTCGGACCCTCGGTCTTGGTCTTGGTCTCGGACCACCCGGTCTTGGTCTTGGTCTCGGACTACCCGGTCTTGGTTTTGGTCTTGGTCTTGGACCTCTCGGTCTTGGTCTCGGTCTTGGTCTCGAGGTTTCGGTCTCGTGCCCAACACTGATTACATCATCCAACACGGAGGAGCTGACCATACTCACATTCTTGGGAACGATGTCGAGGATTGGTACCTCCCTCATCGATCTCTGATCATGGACTTCTCCACTTGAACATTCCCTTCCAATGCATACGCCCTGCTCACGCGCGCCCTTCGCCACTCCCGTGGATGTGGAAATCTAAACCGGGAGGTCTTTCACACCGGAATACTCCATGACCCCCTCTGCGTTGACCTATCTTCCCTGTCTGATTGCCCAATCGATGAACTGTTTGTTTGCCGTCATTGACTCAAAAGTTCTTCCTCTGATCAACTCTCTCCTCTTACCTCTCCTCTCACACACGATCAATCCTACACAGACCACTTGTACCCTGGTCCTTCCGAGATACAGCAGCCAGTCTCACCAGATGGTAGCCTCTCGTGCCGCATGCTCTCCGACACCTCACTGAGGAATCTTCGTCGAAGTCTTGCGAGCGGGATCTACTTCCTACATTTATGAACGAAGAGTTTATTGACGAATTACTACCATTTTCAGGCTAGGGGCCTACTGTTATAGGCCTATAATGCATAATTCATCTCTGGGTGAGCTTCTATTCCAGAAACTTGGCAGTTACACACCTGTAAATAGGGACACTGACTGGTGTTTCCATCGCTTGAGCACAAAGGGTGTACACCCAGGAATCCCTTCCAATTATCTCCCCATTTCAAACCTTTCTCTGATTCCATCCTCTCCAAACTCTTGGACAATTGCATGTATCACTACAGCTTACAATTACTCTCATCGTTCGTTAACTTGTTAAAGATTATTGCATATAAATAATAACCAGACTTAGCTCTAGAGAGTGAATACTAAGTATCATAAGCCAACAAGTTATATTAACAGTTATTTCCAATAATTATATAATATTCACGAATATTAAATGCAAAGGAATTTATGAAGACATTCTCAGCTCGTCACGATGTTTGTTGTGAAAGGTTTAAATAGGCCAACTCAATAACTTCTTGATCCTAGCAAGCAGCCGTGGCCGAGTGGTTAAGGCGATAGACTAGAAATCTATTGGGCTCTGCCCGCACAGGTTCGAATCCTGTCGGCTGCGTTAATTTTTCGAGTAATAATCTTCAGCGCAAGGGTAACATCAAGCCTTGCAAATAAAGAATGGTTTAGAAACTTTAGACGTTGAAAGATAATCGATTTAGAGTATACAGTGAAGCCAAATATGCTGTTTGATAATGTCTATATTGCAGAAATTGTTATGATAAGGTATATGTGCCCCAGTGCACTGATACGCTTTTCAGTGTTAGATACGCTTAATTGGAAACGAATTTTGTGTTGAATCCTGTTATGTAAGCGACGTTGACTTGTAATAAAGAAGTAAACAATGCGCTCAGACGCAGAATATGTTTAAAGATAACAGAGGTTTCATGCAGCTGTGGCGATAGGCTCGAGATCTATTGGGTCAAAATCACACAGCATCAGAAGCGTCAATCCCCTCTGAGTGATGGAGGCCAACCCCCGGTCCCAAGTGCCAGGAAGGCAAGATATTCCCTCTCCTAAGACGCGAAAAATGCCCGCCTCCTATTGGAGGACTTTTCCTCCTGACCCTCTCCCCAATTTGGACCAGTATTGGGCATAAGACCAAAACCTCGAGACCAAGACCGAGACCAAGACCGGGTAGTCCGAGACCAAGACCAAAACAGATGCTCTTTTTTAATAAACAATTCAATTTATTTAGACGCTAAACCGGAATACCACGCTTAAAACATTAATTTTATTGCTTAATAATGGTCCAGAATCAGTTTTACTGACCAGTCTGAACTTTTGCGGGTTCAGTCCTTGGCTTCGGCCTGAGAATATCACACTATAAATTACTTACAGTATACGATAGGTAAATACTAAATACTTTAAGACAAGTAGATTAACGTTCCGTTTGAATTATGAAGACCTTCTTGTACTCAGAATTATAGGTTAATAGTGATTACACGTGGCCGCCCAGAACCTTGAAATTTGTGAAAGCAAATTTTGAAATGGCTAGTTCCGTTGCAAATACATTTTTTGCCCACAGTAACATGTATATATATATTATATATATATTATATATATATTATATATATATTATATATATATTATATATATATTATATATATATATGGTCTAAAACCGATATCTCTAATCGAAAGTAACCGACAAATATCAAAGAAATTGCTCTGATACGGCAAATGACCAAGAACTTGAACCTATGACGGAGATCTCGACCAATCGCTAGACCGTTCCTTTATAAGACCTTGACCGACGCATCCGAGACCAAGACCAAGACCAAGAACGATGGTTCGAGATCAAGACCAAGACCAAGACCGATGCATTCGAGACCAAGACCAATACCAAGACCGCAGTTTTCCGGTCTCGAGACCAAGACCGCGGTCCCGAGACCACATCCCTGATTTGGACACCTCTGCACAGCATCGAACATTTCCAACTGACTTTGATTCGGCGTGGCCAAGCTGTTGACTTCCCTTAATCGATTATGTTTATCAAATAGAAAAGCAAATGAAACCCAGAACGTTAACGCAAATATTGTTAGGTATGTAAACGATACCTAGACATTTCTTAAGAGCTGTTTGCGTTTGTTCAGAAGTGGAGAGCCCCTTGCGATATTACCATCAAAATAGTTTATGAGGTTGATTGGTCAAAAGTTGTAACGCAGCCGACAGGATTCGAACCTGTGCGGGCAGAGCCCAATTGATTTCGAGTCAATCGCCTTAACCACTCGGCCACGACTGCTACAGGATTTATATTGTAGCTAACGACTCTTATGCTGATGAAAGAGCAGCGTAAGGTATTCGGAAGTGCTGTGTCATGGGAGCGGTGTGCGGACGGGTGTCGCGGACAATCTCCTCTGACAAAATCCCTCTGACAAAACCCCCCTAAGTAGGACAAAACCCACCCCGAAGAAAATTTTTAATGTACTTTTTTACTTTTATCATTTAGAAACGTGTGTATGCTTTAAAGTCATCTGAAGTAAAGCATGTGTCATATGTGTCATTTCAAAGTCTGATGCGGTCACTCAGGTATTGTCGTCCAATAGTTAATTAGCAAACAGTTAATTAATTAGTTCCTTAGTATTTTTATTGTTAGTGTATGATAGGTCTATGTACACTGAATGCACCACTGTGCGTAAGTCATAGGCTATCTGTGACACGGCTTCTTATATAAGTTAGATCAAGGGTGTCAATCCCCCTCTAACTGATGGAGGCAAACACCCTCGTTCCAAGTGTCAGGTAGTCAAGATATCCTCTAACACTAAAAAATACCGCACCCCATATCTGGACGCCTCTGAGCTAGACTAATAGTCGTACTGAGTGTCACTTGTATACTGTTGTGCAGACTTTTTTTTAGTAGTGTCAGTATTTATGGTATGGCTTCTAATTGAAGAAGCTAGTTAGGGCAAGAGGGGAGTTTGTCCGGGGGAGGGTTTATTATCCTGCCTAAAACAGAGGGGATTATGTCAGAGGGGTTTTGTCACGGGAGGTTTTTGTCAGAGGGGTTTTGTCCTACACCCGTGTGGACGGAATTGTGGGAGCGATGTGATGATGCTTGAACGTTCTGGTGACAGCTAGGGGTTGTGAGTTTTGGATAAGCTGCAGACACTTTACTTGGGTGGATTCGAGGTTGACAAAAATATGGAATTGCAGTAATCGAGCCTTGAACAATGAACCAAGGAGGTAGCAACGCTCGAGGAGGTTTTGAAGTTGAGCACGGAATAGATAACGGTTGTGCTTAGAGCGGTAGCGATTGTAAACTTGCAGCTGTTCTAGTATTCTAACTAACTTGCGAATTGTTTGCAGGATATTGTCCAATATTCCGTTCTTATTTCGTTATAAATCGTAAATTTTCATCCACGATTTTCCCCCGAAAACAATAGCCTCCAAATTCAGATGTTGTGTCATCTATTAAGCTGACTGCCCAGCAGTGTGCCGAATGTTATAAAGATGCATAAAGCTACGTCTCCGGTGGGACTCGAACCCACAGCCTCCGAATTACATCTTAGCCACTAGAAGTCCGACGCGCTATCCATTGCGCCACGGAGACCCTTGAGTTTCATGAAGTTTACACTGACGATATCGGAAAATGTTCGTAATCGTGCGACAAAACGTTACATACCGGAATACCGTACTCGCAGGCTACCTTACGTATACGTTACTAAAAGCACAACGTACGCCTGCAAGTACGTTAAAACTGTTATGTACTTCGTAAGAAAATATTCGCAATTGCAACATATTTCAACAGAGACGTTGACGCTGGGAGAAATTAGGATGATCACTCATTTCGTCGCATTTCATATCTTCAGGTTAAGCATACTGAGGGTCAGTTAGGGTCAGGTTATACGTCGTGAGGGTCGGTTAGGGTCAGGGTTAAGATTAGTGTCGTTTTTAAATGCGACGAAATGAACTGCGACGAAATGAACGAGAACCGAAATTTGTTTACCCTTTTTGTTTGCGTAGTAAAATTATTGATTATAATTATTATTGATACTACAAGAAGAATTGTCGCGTGGAACGATAGACAGCTTTAACTAAAAACAAGAAGAAAACAAGTCTGATGTGTAAAATTAAAGGAAATAAAATGGTGAAGAGGAAGAAAAGGAAAGGAAAAGGGTTGGAGGGGAAGATGGGGAAATTAGAAGGGGTTGGAAGGAAAGGGAAGGGGAATAGAATCAGCGAGCAAAGCTCTGAGATCAACGTACAAGTATTATTCTTCGACTCATCTCAAATGAAGACTTGTTAGTATTTGCTGCCGTGGGGCAGACGATCGTCTCTGCCTTCGTTCCTTGGTCATCTGCCTTCTGACCTAAGGGAAGTAGACACCCTTCGCCCCACGCCTTCTTCCTTCGACCCATCCACTCCTCTCCAGCGGCTTCTTTATGCTAATACGGTTTCAAAGGCACGGGCCGCCGCGCGCTTATCGAGTTAAACACGTCGAGTACGTGAGTCCCGGGCGACTCGCGGAGGAATCGCCGACGTCAGGGCCCTTGGGGTCTAGTTAGTCCAGATCGAATTTCGAGAAGAGGAGCGACAACCAACGAAGAGGATAGATATCAAAGAGGCAGCCGCCTGTCGAACGTCAGACAAGGACGACAAAAGTCGATAGCTGTTATGCAAATCGTGTGGACTGGAGGGAGGGTGAGTGCAGAGGGTGGGTAGCTTATGGGGAGGATCGCTGGAGGGGAAGGGTCGCTGTGCTCTTTGAAACGCTGACTATGCCAGTGAAGACTGTTTCGGAATTTAATGAATTTGTCGCCAGATGTCTCGTCCTGTGGACGACTTTTGTCATCGGTTATTGAGTTTCGTTGGAACATAGTGGATCCTAATCGGAACCGTCTGTCAAGTGTATAGCACTCGTTCCTTCATTAGACACACACATATATATATATATATATATATATATATATATATATGGTGCTACCATCGTCATCATCGTCATCGTCATCATCATAATCAGCAGCAACAGCATCATCATCATCATTGCCACCACCACCACCAATGCCAGCATCCGTCTCATCTCTCTACCCAAAGGTTTTCTTTCGACAGTGCCATCGCCGTTATCGTTGTTGGTGATATCAGCATTATCCTCGGGTTGATCAACAAAACCGTGTTCGCCACCGTTATCTTCACCGTCATCGTTATTTTTATCGTCATCATCACCGTCGTCGGCTACTGTACTCTACTTTATACCCTTCCATACCCCATCCTACGACACTCCACTCCACTCTATAGGCCTACTCTTCTCCTAATTGCAGGCCATACAGGTTCCGCTGAAATCATGGTAAATAATTCACTTCTCCTGCATAGACAGGAGAAGACGATTAATTTAACAATACATAACACAGTCTTCTCAACTGAGAGCAAATAAATGACAACGAAATAATTATTGAACAATAATTGACAATGTATTAACAGTTCGCAACGGAATTAGTGGACTCGGTTGTGGAAAACTGGACACTCGGACTCGGTTTTGAGAAGAGTTTTGTCTGCGATAGCCTCCTGATTAGTGCACAGTTGACGGTAGACCAGCATCGTTGGGTATTTGGTTTTATAAAACAACTCTACAACATTGTTAAGTTTGGACTTTGTTACGCCATTATGGTCTTTTAATAATATGTTGTAATAATAATAATCTCAAGTGTATTTGCAATGGCGGCATTGTGTGCGACATGTAGTGTAACTTATAACGCATTATTGCTAAACTATTGTTGCAACTATAACGCTGTAACCATAACCATAACCATGACCACAGTTTTCTATTGTTTCACCATCATTATACAAATGTAGGTAACAAGTTCTCCGTGAACAATATATATAATTTATACATCATTATTCATTTAGTTTTATGGTTACATTCTTTGAAAAGCAACGCTCTGAACTGACTGGTTAGACTTTTACAAAGTAAAATCAAAGCAAAAAGTCATAAAATTGCGCTATAGAATATTCATGTGTTGCATTTCTTCACGTCGAGTGGGTCAGTGGACGGCATTTTGAAAAGCGTTCAATTAGAATTTTCCGCCTGCGCTTCGGTGTTAGGACAAAAAGTCCCCGGATAAAATGTCCCCGGACAAAATGTCCCAGAATAAAATGTCCCCGGATAAACGTCCGTATTCCCTAAAATAAAGTTGAATGGATGAAAGATTTATTGCTTACATAAAAGCTGCATTGATAAAAATAGTACTTTTCTAAATATGTGACATGGTGGCCGATTGGTTAGAGCGGTCGGCCCTTAACGCGCAGTGTGTGCTGAGTGAGCGGGTTCGACCCTCGTCTGAGGAGTCAGTCACTGTGTAGGGACCTTGAGCAAGTTATTCGCATACAATTGCCCTGCATTACAACTCCAGTTGCGCCGTCTAGGCGTGTGTGCACTTCTGAATTAAACTGTAAGAAGGGAGATATCAAATAAAAGTTGTATTGCATTGTATTGTATTATATTGTATATAGAAGTCGGATCGATGAAACACTGACTTCTTATTTATATAGGCCTGCATGTAGAAGTTGAATCAATGAAGGATGAATGTATAAACAGAAGCTGGATTAAATAAAACAATTCAATTGAAGTATTGTTTAAATAGAAGCTGGATTGACTAAAATAGAAGTAGGATAGATGAAAATATTATTGCATGAATACAGGCTATATTTGGCTAATGGAATTCTTACTTAGTACTGAGCAAATAAGTTAGACCTCAAAACAATCATGTATTTTACAATAGGCTAAAGCACTTTTAAAACTAACTTAGTGATGGGCAAATAAGTTAAGCCTCAAAACATTGACGTCTTTTGTAATGGGCTTAAGCACTTTTAGAACTTCCTTAAAAAATTACCATTGGACAAATAAGTTAAACCTCAAAACATTCACGTCTTCTACAATGGGCTGCAACACTTTTATAACTTACTTAGTGATGGGCAATTAAGTTAATTTAAGCCTCAAAATGTTCACGTCTTTGCATTGGGCTTAAATACTTTTAAAACTTACAACGCATTGAACAAATAAGTAAAGCCTCAAATATTCGCGTCTATAAAATTGCACTTATAAACACCTTTAAGATTTACATAGACGTGAATGCTTTTAGGCTTAGCTTAATTGTCCATTACAAAGTAAGTCTTAAAAGTGTTTAAGCCCATCGCAAAAGACGTGAATGCTTTGAGTCTTGATTTATTTGTTCAGTGATATATGTAAGTTTCAAAAGTGTTTAAGCCCAATGTAAAGACGTGAATGGGCTATATTGAGGCCTAATTTAATTGCCCATCACTAATTAAGTTTTAAAAGTGTTTAAGCCCGTTGTAAAATACGTGAATGTTGTGAGACCTAACTTATTTGTCCATTACTAAGTAAATTATAAAAGTGCTTAGAGCCCACTTTCAAACTTCCGTTTAAACGCTTCCAATTCCTTCCTTCCAATTCAATCGCATTCTGATCATCGATCCAGTTTTTGCTAAGGAAATAATTCTTCCTTTCATCCTTCTTATACATCAGCAATCATTTAAACTTTTTCATTCTCTCGCGTGCATAGCCGCGAGTATAGTAACCTTTTGATCGAGAACCAGTTGTCAGTGAACCAATTGTCGTGGATCCGGTTTTTATGTAGAGAAGAATTAGTTTAATCAATATGGCTTCTATTTGAGCAATTGTTATTTTAATGAATAGGGACTTTTCGTCCGGGACATTTTATAATGTCTTTAAGAAATAGGAGCCCTGTTTCTTATAGTCGCAAACCGGCTTAGGCTTAGGCCTAGTTGAGTATATATAGGCCTATTCTCATTACGCATGAAACAAAAGTGAGCAAACCTAGGTTTAAAATTTCGGTTATTTTAAGTTGTTTTGGCCCAGTTATTAACAGTCGCGTTGCATTATAAATAATAAATACACTCTGTTTATCTGATTGAAGTTGAGTCGCCTTTATTGGTCATGCGGTGGTTTCATTGGGTTTCGATAATGGGGATCTTGCGTATACGGAAAACGGCGAGTTTCTTTTAAAGAGTCTGCAGGTCTCACTTGGTAGCAACAGATCTTTTGAACAGTCTCAGTTGACTTAAGTCATCAAAGTTTCAATAGGCCTACTATGGATCGCTCACCGCATTATAGTTTCCAAACGCCATAGTACTAAAATTAGCATCGGCAGAGGCTTGTTCACGTGCCTTGTGCGTTACCCATCTGACGCTCTAACCAGTCTGCCAACCAACGCGTCACACGAATCATGACGACATGTCACTAAACATCACAGGTCATGAGGCCGAACAGAAGCCGAATAAGACACCATGTCATCCAATTGTTTTGTCTCAGTGTAGAACTCGTCAGAACATGACTTTCTTTCGGCGCACGAGTGAGAGTGATCGGGGTTCCTATGGAGACACCAGCCTACATGTTGTAGGCTGGTGTCACTTACAAACATTGATCACCCTCACTCGCACGCCTTATACGTCATCTCAATTATCAATGTTGGTCATGTCTGCTAGTAGCAAACACTGGTGCTGCAAAGCAAAGCTGCAGCGCTGATGCCAGATTTCAACTGTTTTCTATTTATCCTACAGTTCTGGTGCAAAGTCTTTAACCAATACTATTACTGGAAAACAGATATCACTAAACTATAATACAGCATTGGGCACGAGACCAAAACCTCGAGACCAAGACCGAGAGGTCCCGGTTTAGATTTCCACATCCACGGGAGTGGTGAAGGGCGCGCGTGAGCAGGGCGTATGCATTGGAAGGGAATGTTCAAGTGGAGAAGTCCATGATCAGAGATCGATGAGGGAGGTACCAATCCTCGACATCGTTCCCAAGAATGTGAGTATGGTCAGCTCCTCCGTGTTGGATGATGTAATCAGTGTTGGGCACGAGACCGAAACCTCGAGACCAAGACCGAGACCAAGACCGAGAGGTCCAAGACCAAGACCGACCGGGTGGTCCGAGACCAAGACCAAAACCAAGACCGATACTCTTTTTTATAAACAATTCAATTTATTAAGACTCTAAAACGGAATACCACGCTTAAAAGAAATTTTTTCCTGAAGAATACTAATCTTAATAATTGTCCAGAAACAGTTTTACCCGGCCAGTCTGAACTTTTGCGGGTCCAGCCCTTGGCTTCGGCCGGAGAATATGACACTATAAATTACTTACAGTATACGATTTAAATAGATACTTTAAGACAAGTAGAGGAACGTTCCGTTTGAATGATGTAAGCCTACTTGTACTCGAAATTGTTGGTTAATAGTGACTAATCGAGGCTGACCACATATATTAGATTGTTCCAGAACCTTGAATTTGTGAAAGCAAATTTTGAAATGGCTAGTTCCGTTGCAAATGCATTTTTTTGCCCACAGAAACATATATATATATATATATGGTCTAAAGGCCGGTGTCTCTAATCGAAAACTACTGACAGATATCAAAGAAATTGTTCTGATACGGCAATTGACCAAGAACGCTAACCTAAGTAGAAGACCAATCCCATGACCGTTCCTTTAAGACCAAGACCGACGCATCCGAGACCAAGACCAAGACCGATGCCTTCGAGCCCAGGACCAAGACCAAGACCGATGCCTTCGAGACCAAGACCAAAACCGAGACCGCAGTTTTCCGGTCTCGAGACCGTCTCGATACCAAGACCGCGGTCTCGAGACCACATCCCTGCTATAATATTACTACCATAGAAGCTTTGGTATCGTATACTGTTTATTACTATTGAAGACTTAAAGAATACATAGCTCATGTATATAGTATATACCGTGTCGCACCTTACTAGCCATGCCTTATCCGCCTCATCTTATGCCATATCATGTTATATGATCTTGTCTTAAGTTTCCTATTTTATGTTATCTAATAGTGTGTAATCTAAGCCTGTGCTATTTAATCTTACTTTGTCTTATCTTATTTTTTTATCTCATCTAATCTAATCTCATTTTCCAACACGCTATTATCTCATATGATATTATCTAATTTCATCTTATCATATCTTATTTAGACCCATCTCATCTTATATAATCTTATCTCGTGTGTCCTCATCCCTCATCATCTATTTTCTAATCTCTGATTTCATATACTCTGTCTTTACTAATATCTCAAATACTATATCATCTTATGTGCCTGAGATAATAAGTGATAGACCTCCATTGGTAGCAAAATGTAGTTCCCCTGTTTTATTTCATACCTATAGATATGAACTAATCAGCATAATATGGAGCTCAGTATATGTCTGGATATATACGAAGCACATTTGTTTGCTGGTTGCTAGACATCAAATTCATATCTGTGGGATGTATAGGAGGTTACACATTGGCTGAACAGAGCACCTGTAGAGAATCCACAGGTCCATTGACAATCGTAGCCACACACAAGGTCTACATCGTCGTCTTCGTCGTCGTCGTCATCATCATCCGTCAGTCTCCTTCCTAATGCGCATTCTCTTCAAACAACCATGCTTCTCCGGATGCTCCATTCTCATCATCCTTGTCAAAGCTGTCGGCGTGTTTATTTTACGAGCGACCTGCTGACGACGGGCAAACCGCATCGGGTGCCGTCACGTGTTATGATTAATTGAGATCGTGTTATTTTCTCTGAGCGTTGGATTAGGGAGGCTGAGGGTCGCCGTCCGGTGAAAAGGGCGTCGATTGACTGACAGAGGAGTAATAGTAGGTGGAAGAGAGGCGAGCGGAGAACATCTTCCAAATGATGGCAGAGGAACCTGTCACTGGAGTAGTCCCTTCCGCCTGGAAATTGCATCGCACCGGTTAGTTGCATGTGTGAAACTATCCTGCGCTGTATGTTCGTATAATTACTGATTACATTACATTACAATTGCATGCATATAATGTTTATTTGTTTGTATTCATTTGTATACAGACATAGTATTAAAGTGTACCCATGCATAATATAAATACGTATGCATATATATATATTACATAATATATATATTACATAATATATATATATTACATAATATATATGTATTTGTGTATGTGCGTGTGTTTCTAAACGTCATGTAGCACCGTTTCTTTGCAGTCATGCATCTATAGTCGATTCATGACTTATGTTTATTCCGGATGAACTCAATCTGAGGTGTTTAAGGTATAATGAGTTTATCATAAGAAGCGTTTGGATACGATCTCTTTCCGGTCGAAATTTAAGGCTGAAGACTAATAATAGTTCATGAACGATTAAGCAGCACAAGCGCTCGTGAATAAGGTGGTGCCCTACGGTTGGTTTTCAAGTGGCACTTTAGAAGTTTGATTACAATTACAATACATGACCATGCCCTAGTCTACACAGTTTTATTCTAGTCTTGCATCAAGATTTTGTTTAAGTTCGTATCATGTTAAGAAAGTAGGTGTTTACTGTTTATCTATAATTAATGTTAGTTGTTTAGGCCTACGGCAAGTTCTAACTTTAGTAAACAGCAACTGGATGGTGACCACTGGTGCATTCCATTGGCACAGTGGAGTATTCGGTCGATTGAACTGATTGGTTCCAATGGTTTAACAACATCAATTAGCATCAATTAACTGCTGCAGTTGGGATGGGATGACCCGCGTGGATGACTGATATCGATCGTGTGTGGAGACGGTTATACGTGGGGACGTGTTATCATCCTTCTCTCCAGGTGAGGGCTGACTGCAGTAACGGTAAACACAACAAAACAAGACTTGTCAAGCAGTTCGAAAGCCGTAATATCATGACTTTTACATAATGTATAACTAAGTAAGCATGATGGAAATGCGTGCGTTTAATATAGAATAAACATTTACATAGCGCCTTTGTTCTAGCTAAAAACGAGGTATAGGTCTAACTAACTAAGACTCTTCAAGCAAGACTGACACGCATGCCAAACCCTGCTTCTTCGTATTTTCAGCTCACAACGGTTAAAATTTATTCATTAAATCATTCTCGGCATTTACATAGCGCTTAGTCAAGATATCTACTAAGGAGCGCTCCCTGTCACGGACGCAGAAACAGACGTGAGTGATTTCTGAAACCCTGTTGCATTGGTCCAACGACAGGTCATTCCCAATGGAGAAACCTGCATGCTGCCGAGAAAGTTCTCTATTGCCTGCAGCAGGTAAGCGAGCCCATGGAGCTAGAGGAGTTCCTCTTGTCGCAGATATAGCAAACAGCAGATGAGGTATGGGAAGGTAACAGGAGTTAAGGCACATAGAGTACTTATCCTCGATAAGACGATGCCATCACATGTATCTTTAACTAACTTTAGATTCTGTTAAAATTGGATTCCTACAAAAATTCGAATATATAGTCAAATTAGATTCCATACAATTTTCAAATAGGCGACGGCATTGACTACATCAGACGGATAACGTGATTGGCGCCCAACTTGGCTGCCGTACAGTCAAATTCAATATCTGTTACAACTTGTAGTAATCCGTTCACACTGTAGATTTGTAATCACACTCTGTCAGTTTGAAACTACACACAGGTATTAGGGAAACATGTAGCAAAATGGTTCGGTGATGGTCATCTATCCAGCAACTAAATAACTAAGATGGTAGAATGAAGCTATGAACCATAGCTTCATTCTACCATCTTAGTTATGAACCATAGCTTCATTCTACCATCTTAGTTATTTAGTTGCTGGATAGATGACCATCACACCTTATATAAATGCTAGCAGTGAATGATGTCACCTCGATGCACAGTAACGTTGAAGAAGCTGTACAGTCTTCAGTTCATCCATGCTGTGACATCTGCACTGTATTCCACGCAATTGACAATATTGATTTCATCAATGTTCAGCAGAATTGATTCATCCTGGAGTTCACGTAAGAAAACCACGCAGTAGCGTTTATACTCGTGTTTATGTCAAAACGCCTGATGATTTTCTTGAGTGTCGACACTGATGGCAACACGTACGATTCTGATGTCAAAACACACGTATGCACTAAGCAACTGACCGAATAAGCCTAGATCATTAAAAAGAAATCACTACTTGTTGTATGTAATGACTCATTATGACTGCACATATATATCTACTCTTACCAATAAGCTGAAGTTGTTTCATTAGCCGTCTCTCAATGTCACATTCTTCAAATGTATTTCGATGTGTCTCTTGTTCCGGCTCTCGTTAGAGGCTTTCGCTAAGATTTGATTTTTAATTTTCAGTTAAGGTCTTTGCGCTTTTCGCGAAGTTCAGTTTAATTATTTTCGATTTTGTGTTAGTTATTGTTACACTTAGCTATTTTAGCATAAAGTTTCCTTTAAGGAAAACTAGCCCCATTTGGGTTCATCGTCATCAGCAGCAGCTACATCATTTCCTGACATCATCCATTTCGAGGCGATGGGTATGAATAAATGATGGCATTTCCTTGGTCGTTTATCAGTCTCTGTCTTATGTCCTCGTTTATCATGTCTGTCCACTCCAGTATTCGTCATCTTTTGCTTCCATTTCCCTCAAATGTTGCACGTTTAGATTGCGTTGTGGGTTTCGATCACGTGACCAACTCATCTCTTCTGCGACGATTCAGTTCTCGTATTCTTTTCAGTGGAACAACGTTTTAATCCATATAAATTATATGATCAGCTGATTCAATTATATGTTTAATACATGGGTTGCATCCGCTGTTAATTATGCTTGTCTTCGTCTTCTTTGTAATTTTGTCTGCTATGTTGGTGCGTTCAGTACCGCAGTGATGCTCCACTTCTGGTTAAGCAATATCCAATGTCGCCAGCAAATGTAAATAATTATTTTCAGCCTTCCATTTAATTTTATTCCTATCCTGGTGTTGCTTAGACCAGGGAATGTTGTTGCCTCTTAAATGTAGGATAAACATGTCCTCATGGTGATTCACGGCGATGAGATTCATTTCTGTCAAAGTCCTCTTTGCGTCTGAGTATACCTGGATTTTATTTCTGCCCTATATATGTCTGCAATGCGATGTGTTTTTATGTACAACCCTTCTTTCATTAGTTTCTCCATAGTATTCCTGCGATTTGTATCACACTCCACATCCCGTCACGTCATACTCTGTCGAAGGCTTGTTTAAGGTCTATAAAATCTTGTTGCTCAAGTATTATTTTAAGATATCTATATACCTCATTCTGAATAGCTGATTGACTGTGCTTTTTCAGACCAGAGTCCGGGTTATTCTTTTACGTTCATTTGTTTTGCAAAATGCAGTTCGCAAGGCAAGGATGAACTCGTGTCTTTAGAACAGAAGCATAAATGGCAAGCACGAAGCGCTTTATAGCCTATACGGTAGTGTTCAGGAAGAAGCAAAATCTCGGGTGCACTGTTTGGGTGTTAGAGGCGAAGACCATTTGAAGATCTTTTTTTAAATACTTCGTTTTGGGCGGATTGGTTTACAATAAGCTTTTGTTTTGGGTCAATGATGAAATGAAATAAAGGAAGACTATATATTCTCCTTGCTTTGTGTCTTTTATTTCCCAGTTCTGAGCTTCATGGCATACATATTTGCGTCACATTACTTCTAACTATAATAGGCTTTTATAGCGCATGACTTCTGTACATCATTTAACAGATGATCAAAGCAGAACGGTTACGGAGTTCCAATACATGCACACATGAAGAGGAAAAATTCACATATCTGGACATCTGATATAATTATATTATGTCTAGATAGGAACTTTCTAACACTGACCCCAATCATCAATCATCTATCAGTCTATGGACGCAGCCAATCTGCGTTTCCTCTTTCCTTTCTACTTGAACTTTCAGGGTCAGGGTTAAAAGGTCAACGGAAATGAGCCAAGTGATATAATCGCACGATGCAACTAGGATCTATGGCATAGGCCTATAAATACAGAACATCATGCAATATAAGATGGCTAAATATATGGCTTAACTGCCTTTGCAACTTAAGCTGAACATCCATTATTATTTATGTTATTATTGTTATTATTATTGTTACTATTATTATTATTATTATTATTATTATTATTATTATTATTATTATTATTACACGAGTGTTTATATTGTTTGGTTAAACTACAGCTGCACAAAAGAGCCTCTGAAGGCAACTGCGTTGAAGCGCTGGATGCACACTGACAATCGTTGGAACAAGTAGCTTGTCTCTCTAGGGTCTCTGGTGACATGTGTCAGAAGGCGACCCAAGTCTTTGATGAAGTCTATTTCTTTGTTATTGACTGGGCCCATGGTCTCAAAGGCCAATGGAATGAAGAGATAGCTGACAGCGAGCTGACTGTACTTGATGGTCTTCCTGGTGGTAACCACCTACGCTGCATCCCCCACCGAAGATGACGTCGCTTGGAGATATGATGGAGCCACGGTGTCAATCACTGTCGCATCCCATATCAGGTTCCGTCCTCTTTGCCAAGGGATCAGCGTCAGACCATCAGGGCGTTTTCCGTCCGTTCTGGAGAGTCCCGGGGGTTCCTTAATATTTGCGAAACCAGCGCGCGTGAGGCTACGACTGATTATGTCGTTTAATGCTGCGTGCCTGGCGAACCGCCCTGGTCCAAGACCACAAGAAAGCCCGTGTGCTCCTTCCGCATTGACTCGTGACCCGCATGGACATACATGTGGCTCACAAATGCGTGTCCCCAGACGGAGACCCACTGCTATTCTGACACCTTCGTCGTCTAGGCGAAGTCCACATTAAGTGATTGGTAGGGCAAAGAGCCAGTCTCCGGCATGCGGTGCTGCGGCTGCCTTGAATCGCGCCTGATGGTATGGGTCGGTTTGGGCAGTGCTGAGCTCGGCAGCTGCCTTTATGTTATTATTATTATTATTATTATTATTATTTGCCTGAGGTATTGATAATCCCTTAGACAATCCAAACAACATCCGGAAATGTGATGATTTTCTGGAACGGCAAATCACTCGACAGTGTGTGGTAGGGCAAATGTGCCTCTGAAGGCAACCGCATTAAAGCGTTGGATTTCGGTACCTAGGGGTTGGAAAAGATAAGATGTCTCTCTAATATCTCCAGTGCATATTGTTAAACGTTTACCCAAATCCTTAATAAAGTCTAAATCCCTTAATGTTAATAGTGCCTAGGGCCTCAAAGGCCACAGATACAAAATGATGGTTGGCCAGCAGATGGACGTATTATTACTATTATTATTATTATTATTATTATTATTATTATTATTATTATTATTATTATTATTATTATTATTATATTAACAATAATAATAATAATAAAATTAACAATAATAATAATAATAACAATAATAATAATAATATTAACAATAATAATAACAATAATACTACCACCATTACCACCACTATTATTATTATTATTATTATTATTATTATATTTAATATATTTATTATATTTAGTGTTATTATTATTATTATTATTATTATTATTATTATTATTATTATTATTATTGTTATTATTGTTATATTTTATTATTATTATTATTATTATTATTTTTATCAGTATTATTATTATTTAGCATGGTAGTGTTGACGAGAAACATATATGGCGTTCTCTCGCTGGACAGCTGCCGAGAGTCTTTGGAATAGGTAGCTTGTCTTGAGTGTGTAATGGGTCACATCGGTTAGCCTTCGTCCCAAATCCAACACAAAGTTCAAACCCTCGGAACTCCAAGCACCACTGGACTCCAATGCCACCGCCACAAAAGCATGCGTTCGGGTGTAGTGTTGTTTTAATAATGTTTTAAATTTAGTTTTAGTTTTAGTTATGATTGTTGGTCTTCATTTTTAGTTTTAGTTTTAGTTACGATTGTTTCTCAATTCTAGTTGTGTTTTCGTTGTAGTTTCAATGTCTCAATTATAGTTTTAGTTAGTTTTAGTTTTGTCAATTATAGTTTTAGTTAGTTTTAGTTTTATCAAATAAAGTTTTGGTTTAGGTAGCTGATTTTAGTGTAAATAAGCTAACTATAGTTTATAAATAATTATAACTATAGTTTAGCTGAAGTATGCTAATTACAGCTTTAGTAATTTAATATCAATTTAAGCTATAGCAATAATATTTTAATTATAATTTGATGCTAATCAAATGTCAATGGTAGACCATAATTATTATGGTCTTCCATTGACATTCGTCACACGTGAGGCCAAAGACAAGAGAAATTTCAACATTTCTGAATAAATTAAGTGAACTTTTCGCAGTAAGTACTATACATTTTGCTAAATAAAAAACATAGGATTCGAATTCGCGGTAAACGGTAACAGGAGGCAAGTACATATCATTCTCCTCGTATGTGTTAACACAGATGAACAATTACTAGAAAAGGTAATGTATGCATAACATCACATCATTTGCAGAATTATGTACAAATCATGCAAACAACGAATAGGCGTCAAAGTTAGGAACATTTCAGACAGAAATGTTTGTTTTATTCCGGCTAAATATCGTTTTCGTTTTCATTGCATCTATTTTAGTTTCGTTTTAGTTTTAATTGCCACAAATTTAGTTTTAGTTTTAGTTTTCGTTGGTCCTGCGTTTTCGTTCTAGTTTTAGTTTTCGTTAACAAAAACGTTTGAATTTCATTAACTTACATTTTCGTTTAAGTTTTCGTTAACGAAAATAACACTATTCGGGTGATCGATGCGTTTTTGCGAACTTTGCGAACTTTGCTCTCTTGGCAATTGCTGCACGGTTTGCTGCTTCTCCTGCTGCAGTTGATGTCACTATCAGGTATGTTATTATTATTATTATTATTATTTTTATTGTGTTATTATGACTATAATTATTATTATTATTATTATTATTATTATTATTTTTATTGTGTTATTATGACTATAATTATTATTAATATAACTGTCGTCACTGTAGTTATTTATAGTGTTAGTATTATTATTATCATTATTATTATCATTATTATTTTATTAGTATTATTGTTACTTTTTAAAAATTATTAATATTATGATTATTATTATTACTATTATTTTAGTTAGAATAAATATAACTTTTTAGTTTTTGGATATTATTATTTATTGTTATTATTAATTTTATTTATTATTATTATCAAAACAATAATTATTACTATTATGATTGTATAATTAAAATGCTGCACTTGATTTTTTTACTTCAGTTCCATTGTTTGGAGTATACGTGAAGAACTAAAAATAACCTAAACCAACAAAATCAGTTCAATAACTCATCACCCGTGGCTGACCTCTCGACCTCATTGTTGGTTTGCTCGTCACTTATTAATGACTTCAGCCCTAACTGTGACCTTGCCAGACAGTTATACCTTGCACGTATGGTTTCTTTCGAGTGTATCGTAAAGGCCACATAACATCCAGATACCACTCACCCTATATCTAGAGCGCTATATAATGACGGGTCAGAGTCCCTGGGAGAGGATGCCAGCGTCATTAGGAGCTGATAATGATGACGACGATTAGAGACTCTCAGGGACTCTGACCCTTACTCACGCAACGCGTCTTGGCACAGAACTGCAACCCGTAGGCTCAGTTCCTGACCTAGGCGTGTGAACTTACCACGCGTGGTGCGGTTTACCGATGCGCTGACAGAGCTATCATTTCCTGCGTCTAAGAATACTGCTGTCGGACATCGGTCGAAGAGCAGAGGTGATTTGATTGATGGGTGCTGGTTTAGCCGTGCCATTGGCTGCTCATCCCAGCCAATCAGGAAGGGGGCCAAGGCTAGCTAGCACGCATCGTCCGTGGCGAGCAACCAGCTCAGAAGGCGACTGCATCGAGTCGTTAATAACACTGGGTCCGGAGGCTGAGGTATGATGTGTTCACGAATCCGGACGTAGCAGCATCCGTCACAGTCCGTGGATTTCCGTTACGCTTCGTCGAGCGCTCCAGTTCCGCATGATAGACAGTCACAGCAGCCGACGAAGAAACCATGTTTGGAAGTACTTCCGTCAGCAGCGCATCACAGTACCTCCATCCGGACTACCTCTGCCCGCTTCCCACTACGGTACGTTTGATTGGTTATAAGCACCCGAAAAGTATAGGGTAAAGGTTGAGATTAGATGAATATATATAGCCTATATATGTATATATATATATACACACGGCCTCTATAGAAGCTTTACATAGGCGTCAGGTTCTCTGTGGGGTTGAGGATTAAACAGCCGATGATGTATACCCACCCACAGGGTCTTAGAGAGCTCCCAATTTCTGATTGTGGACGATTCCATTGGTCTCTAATTGATATTGCTCTGGCAGAGTAGCTCTTATGCTAGGCGTGATGTCGCCGTCATCCTTTACCAGGGTTGGGACTAGCACCGCCTGGCACAATTGGTGGCGGCGCTTTATATATTGTGGAGATTCTATTTTATACTGAGCTATAGGTGATCACGCGCTATTCATATTTATTGGCAATCATCGATGGAGAATGCATTCCAATTTCGAAAGAACTCTCAGTGGAACCACAATCGACGAAAACACTCAGCCAATAGACTTCTCTGCATAGATTTCGGGTTCTACTGCCATACTCTTCCGTTTCCATTCGCTTTTATTTGACCCACGATCAACGATACATGAGGATATCAGAAGCTAGTATTAACATTCAAAACCATAAGGGCTTCATTTTGTGATGTAATATCATCATGCAATGAAATCTGAATTCGTTTCTTCCAATCATATTCAAAGTCTAATGTTTCAATGGTCACGACACGTTTTGTGCGAACTGTCAGCGCATGATTCGGACTTTTAGCGTTTGTGGATAAAGAAAGGAGCTATATGAATGTATTAATTAATGTCACTGTTAGGCTTCTCAGTTTACTATAATTATTTAGTAATCACTCAACAGATGACAGATATGGTTCATTGAACCAGACTTAGATGGAATTCGTCCGCTGGTTCTCAGTTGATGACACTTTGTGAAGATTGTGACTTCTGATGAATAGACAGGCACTGCAGACAGACAGACACAAACATACAGAGACAGACAGACACATACTACCAGACTGACACTCTTTTGAGCATGACGTATGAGCTGAACTTCAGAGGCAGACCTAAGTTGGCGCATCTGACAGCCTCAGCAGCGGGAGACGAGAGATGGAGAGAGCTGTAGTTTGACACTTCTGACGACGCCGCCGACTTTAATTACCTGTCACGTTGTCGGCGCCTTTGATTCGGCTCAACAGGAAACAAGATTCATGAACAGTTTATTGCCTCACCTTTCCCTCGGCTGATTCGTTGCACAACCTGATCTCGGATATTCCAGTTGAGTCGCAGGGCCACACCTCAACAACACCCAAACCGAGTTTCTGGACGTTTGGACGAGGAAGAATGCAGTAGCATTTCGCTTCTGCGGAGATCTAGTCTGAGCAATGAGGTGCTTGTCCTTGACCGTCCTCCAGAAGGTCGTTGGCTTCATCACGTGATGTCGTTCCAGTGTTTGACGACACGCTGTGAATACCAGGACATTTGACGTCATCCTCCTTCTTTCGTCACGTTGGGAATGGTATTATATAATGATACAATTGGCAGTATTGACTGTTGTAAAAATGATTGCATAACGAGCAATCTTTTGCCGTCTGATTATCTCCCTGATGTTCGACAACAATTGGTAGGATATACTTTAGTTTAGTCCGCGAATTAAGGTCCATTATTTAATCTTAGTCTTGATTGCGAATTATTCAGAACACTGAAAATTGCAGCTCTATTGTACTAACGCGTTTGATCCAGGATAAACTATCCGGACATAAACTTCGAATTAGGCCGCATTAAAAAAGAGTAGCTTCTGAATATTGACAATGAAAATTTTTATGATACAAATAGTGTGTAACTACACCAGAAAGTTGTGCTAAAATTTCGACAGCAGATCTAACAAGTCTTTACGCACATTGTAGCTTTTAGTTGACCTATTTCTGCTCCTATTCAGCCTCCTGAGTGCAGTCTAGACTGACCTCCCGAGTCGTAGCATACCCCAAATGTTTCTGAATCTCGAACACTATGCGAAGGACATTGCAATGGCTTCCGGTTGAGGGTAGAATTTTATATTATAAAATTCACTTCATAGGAGTCTTAACAGTCGGTTCCTCTCTCTTCTTCTCTTGAGGTAACAGTGTCGACAAAGTATTCTGTGTCCTCTGACCTAAGATGTATCGCAAGAAAGTTGTTGAATGATTCAGCCACGTCGTATGTTGTCTTTAATTGATACTGAGTCGTCATCCTGACAAAAGATTGGAGAGAGCTGTAGTTTGACAATTCTGACGACGCCGCCGACTTTAATTACCTGTCACGTTGTCGGCGCCTTTGATTCGGGTCAACAAGAAACAATCTTTCGTTACATACATTTATACGCATATATACGTGCGTTGCATACATTGTATACACATAGCCATGCATGCATATACGCACATGAATGTGTGCATGCATACATGTATGCATACATTTATAGGAGATGTATAAGAGGTATGACACGGTGGCCGATTGGCTAGAGCGGTCCGTAACGCTCAGTGTGCGCTGAGTGAGCGGGTTCGACCCTATAGTCCGTGGCGTCACCGTGTAGAGACATTGAGCAAGTCCTTGGCGCACAATTGCTCTGCAGTACAACTGCAGTTGCGCCGTCGAGACGTGCGTGCGTATGTACCTACGTAAGTACATACATGCATACATACATACATACATACATACATACATACATACATACATACATACATACATACATACATACATACATACATACATAGACTACGTAGCATACATACATACATACATTACGTAACATACATGCATGCATACATGTAAAGTGTTTGGCACCATATGAAGGAGACGTGGTTACTGCTATAGATAGCCATTCGGATGAAGACCAAAGACCATCAGTGATTCAGGATATATATATATATATATATATAACCATATATATATATACATGTTCGCTATCTATAACTAAGATGCCGAACATTATCTCCATCTAATTAAATTAGTCATAATATCCTTAGAGTGTTCGCACCGCGAATTACATTCGAGCGTCAAGATCGGGGAGCTATGGCGAGTAACTGGAGGTGTACGTAACAGCAGGTGGTAGGAACGGGAGGTGGGAAGAGTTGGAGGTGGTAGGAACGGGAGGTGGGAAGAGTTGGAGGTGGTAGGAACGGGAGGTGGGAAGAGTTGGAGGTGGTAGGAACAGGAGGTGGGAAGAATTGGAGGTGGTAGTAACGGGAGGTGGAAGGAACGGGAGGTGGGAAGAGTTGGAGGTGGTAGGAACGGGAGGTGGGAAGAGTTGGAGGTGGTAGGAACGGGAGGTGGGAAGAGTTGGAGGTGGTAGGAACAGGAGGTGGGAAGAATTGGAGGTGGTAGTAACGGGAGGTGGAAGGAACTGGAGGTTGGAGGAACCCGATGACTTTTTCCAGTAGCAATGAATGTTATTTCGATGTCTTAATTAAGTTTTTAGGACTCGAGTTAACCTCGTCTCGTCTTCTCTTAGGTAAAAATCAATCAGACTACGACAGTGAGGCAGGAAAGAGACTGGAATCAGATTTCAACCATATAAACACACGATGGTCCAGAGAGAAGAGACTGCGAGGCAGACAGACAGACAGAGACGGTCAGACTGACTGACAGGCAGATTGAGGCATATAGAGATATACAGAGACATGTGTGGAGGTTAGGAGGTGGAGAGAAAGACAAAGACAGAGAGACAGAAACAGATACTGAGAGCGATTGAGAGAGACATAGAGAACGAGAGACACAGAGAGACAGAGAGAGATAGAGATAGAGAGAAAGAAAGAGACAGAGAGAAAGAGAGAGACAGAGCGAGAGAGAGATAGAAAGAGAGAAAGAGGGAGAAAGAGAGATGCAGGATGCGAGGCGCAGGGTACTAAGTGTGCGTGTCGTAGCAGGGATAGACTGATGGGAATGGGGCGAATGCACGGAGCAGGAGAGGCATCATCCTTTATCTTATGACTTTTGCAGCTTCAATGATCAGTCAGTTACAGGCTCAATCTGTTTTCTTTGCAGATGCTAGATTGATTTAGAGGTATACTAGACGCTCCTCTCTCTCTTTCTCGCTCCCTCTGTCCCTCTCTGTCTCAATCTGTCTCACTCTGTCTCTCCATCTGTCTCTCGTAATGTTGCACCTCGTCCAGCAGTGTGCCTGGCTGTTTCCACACGAATCCCGATTCTTGTCTGATTTCGCCCGTGAAGCTCCATCAATCACTGTGTCAGATATAAATCAATGACTGCGTCGTTTCGAGAAAGCGAGTAAGATAAACAGGAGACGCTTGATGTTGAAAAGAGTGTTTGCTGCGTGTAGAGGCCAGTGAGTCTTTTGAAGCTGAAGAAGCATCGCAGTCTCTTAGTCAAAACCGAGAGGCGTCCATGGATTTATGAAGTGACGGACGCTTCATTTCCTTCGCCATTTTTCATCAGGCAGCGTCAGTCCTTTCTTACTCTTTGATCTTCCCACGTACTGACAGCGTCCAATTGATGTGCTCATTGCTCGCAAAGTCCTCCAGGGAACGTCAGTTTAGTTAGTTGCTGCACAGCGACATTATTAGCGTCGCCCTCCTCCATTATCCAGGCTTGGGACTTGCGCTACGAACGTACTGACATTGACGCAGTAAAATATGAAATAAACATTATTATGAAATGTGCTTGACGATAGTTATAACTGTTGCATGTTATTGTACTTGTTAGCTTGACGCGAAGAAAAGTCCGTTGGCCCTTCTGGCCCAGACCTGCAATAGCATCGGAAAAGACATTTCTCCAGGTCGACCGCTGATTAAGACGACTTCCAGCTCCAAAGACTCGAAGGAAAAGGACTCGCGAGCGACCAGGGACTCCCCATGGGCGAACAGGGACCACGGATCCAAGGTCAAGGACGAAGCTGAGAACAGCGAACGACCGGGAATCGCTTCTCCAGTTGCTGATTCCAGGTCAGATGAATCGGAGTCAGCGGCTATCCAGGCGTCGTCTTCTTCCTCTTCCGCTGGGTCATCTCGATGCTGCTCTGACGGTCATCGCTCCGGACCCACTCCCGCTGGACATGGAAAGTCTTCCACGCCGGTCGCCGCCTCCACCGGAAGCGCCTGCCTCGATCACCGGAATTCGACCACCGTCGCCAACCGGAAGTCCTCACCGAAGGGACCTCGATCCGCGTCTCAGTCCGTCCGCTCCGTCGTCGCCTCTTCCACGTCTCCGAAGAAGGACTCCAGGGAACCGGAAGAGGAGGCGTGGCTCGATCGTTCCGTGGCTAGGTCACCCAAGGCAATCAGAGACGGGGAGATGGGAAGCAGTGGCGTCCACAAGACCACGGACCATAATAAGACGACGCGTCACCTAGCGACAAGTCCAGGGACGACGGCCGAACCATTTGCTCACTTCCGCCAGGGGACCAGCTCCTCCTCGCCCTCCAGTGGAGACTGTCTCAGTCCGCTCGTCCTTAGCTACCTGACCGGTATGCCTCAGTACGCTGCAGGTCACCTGCTTCCGCCAGGGTCCATGGATCCAAAGTTCCCGTCATCCAGTCTGTCTGCGTATCTCGCCTATCTGCAGTCGAGAGGGGGTGGTCCTCTGGCCCCTTGCAAGGACCCATTCTGCGCTGAGTGTCCCGCGGTACCTCAACCACTTGCCCTTTCCTTCCCCTCGATGACTCTATTCGATAAGACCCTAACGGGGCCCAGCCTCCGACCCCCGTACGCTTTGCCTCTGCACGACAGGCCCTGCCCCTCTGGTTCTGTGTCCCTCGAGGCCCTGTCGGCCCTGTACGCTGGGTCTCTGGCTGGCTCAGCCCTATCACCGCCGGCGCTGCCGGGCGCCTGGGTGTGCCCTTGGGTGACGACCGATGGAGAGTACTGTGGGAAGCGGTGCTCCTCAGCGGAAGAGCTCCTGGTCCACACGAGAGGTCACTGGCCGTCCAGCCGTCTTTCACCCTCGCCCAGTCTCCACTCAGGACTGTCAGGGTGGACCGGATATCACCCGTACTACCCGTTCGCCCCTTCCGTCAGCTCGATGGCCCTACTGAGGCACGCCTACGGGGGTGGAACACGCAACCTGAGTCCGGCCACTGGGCTCTTCTCCCTCGGATCGCGCTATCATCCATACAAGTCACCTTCGTCCACTTCGGTCAGTCTATCGTCACCGTCTTCGTCCTTCGATCTGTACAGTAACCAGAGAACAATGGGAGCAGCGGCTCCCTGAAATAACGAGTGACTATGAGCACAGAGAATGGCCGTGTATGAAGTCATTAAAAATACTAACAAGAGGAACTCTGCCAACATTGTTGCCTCTTCCAACGTTGTTAACCTCGGCCAACACTGATGACCCTACGAGCAATGTTGCCTCCCTCAATTCGGTTGCCCCTACCAACATTAATCTGCCAACACGGGGACCTCTTACAACGTTGTTAACCTTGGCCAACGCTGTAGTCCTCTGCCAACACTGGTGCCTCCGACAACGCTAATACCTCTGCGAACACTGTAAACCCTGCTAATACTATTGCCTCTGCCAACACTGATGACCCTGCGAGCAATGTTGCCTCCCTCAATTCGGTTACCTCTGCCAATACAGTTGCCCCTGCCAACCGTATTAGCAGGGGCAATACGGTACTGATGACCAGACGAGCACTATTACCTCTGCCTCATGCAGTTCAAAGTTTTCCCCTACTCTTCCTCTTGGGACTGTGTGAGTGTGGACGAACATTGGAGCCGTCGAGAGGTACCGCAAAGTTGTGCTTACTAGGGTAACGGTAAAGATCAACTGATCACACGAGCCGCTGTTGAATATTATCCTAAACGGAAAATGGAATCGCTGACTGAATGCTCTAAAGGCTGAATATCAAACGTGGCAAATTTAGCCATTTAACAATCTTTTGACGTCGATTGATGTCTTTCAAATGGGAGGTTTCAATGTCAAACAATGAAACCTAAGGTGAAAGTAACCTTGACGAGTAAATCCTTTAAGAAATATTCTCATTTTTAAGTATACGAAGCCTGGCTCAAAGTGCAATCACATGATGACAAGACTTTTATTGTGAAAGTCTCAGACGTATGTTCTTTCTTCGACAAAATTTTGAGGCAACATACGAACGATAAGAGCGACGATACACTTTATCCTCCTGAGTAGAATCTTTAAATGCTATATAAATGCTCAGAATGAATATATGACGCGTCTAGACAATAACATTCATACTTGCTTGACTCGACCTGACCTCACCTTATTTAATCTGATCAGCCTTTGCTTGAGCAGACCTTATATGCTCCTACGGGATCTTGCCATACACAGTGCTGTACATAACCAAATATACCATTCACAACTCGGCCAACCACTGTCATGTCGGTACTATAATATAAAAAATGGCGTCTTCCTAATATTTTACTGACCGTATTTTCTTAAACGTTTCTGTAGAATTTATGAAGTGGACGAAGATGTATTATAATATCGAGCGTGAGACAATGATGTTTCAAGCAATTACAGAATTCTGTTGTTTTATAAAACAATTAATTTATTGTGTTAAATTCAGATGAGTTCATTCGTAGTTAATATCGAGCCTTGACTGTTAAATTTCAATTTCTTAAGAATTCGAGAATAGTAAGAAAAATGCGAATTAGGTTCATTTCACCACAGACTTCTTCTTGCAACAGATTGTGTAACTTGAATAGCAAATAAGGACTCTGCCCTAAGAAGTTTAAAGTATACGAAACGGTTAAATATTTTGAGTTATGAACAGGACCCAGAATAAGAAAATGAACAAGACCGAGATTGAGAAGATGATCAGCAATGCAGAGAGAGACAGAGACGGTGACAGATACAGAGACAGACAGAGAGAGAGAAACAGAGAGAGAGAGGGAGAGACAGAGAGAGAGAAAGACAGAGAGAGAGAGAGAGAGAGAGGCAGGCATAGAACGAAAAGAGAGAGAGAGAGAGAGAGAGAGAGAAGCATAGAACGAGTAAGCGAGTATGAGGAATATTATGATAAAGGCCCCCACGTAAAAATTAACGAATATTATTAAGATTAGGTTTGTTACATTTATATTTTTACGCCATGTGAATGCTGACGAATTCTTGCTGGGCCACCGACGACGAACAGTTTATCGCAAAAACGACATTGCACCTCTTCGGATTTAGTTTTTCCTTCTCCTCAACTGAATCAACTCAGGCCAATGGTCTCTCATTTTTGCGCGTTTTTCAGGACGAAACTATAAATTTACGACTTACAAGTAACTTATAATTCAATTTGTAAACAAATCGTAAACAATGACGTTAGACTACGTCAGAAACGAATAATATTTACGAATATGTAACAATATTAAAAATTCCATAATATTCAAGAATATTTGCGAATATTAATTCCTCGAGTCACGAATTCTCGTTCTATGGAGGGAGGGAGAGAGCGAATGTGGCACAGACAGACAGGGAGAGAGACAGACGGGATATAAACACAGGAACTTCAACAGCTATAAATCAGATTATTTGAAGTCGAAGTTGAACAGATGCACGCCAAAGCATCAGGAACGTCGTGCCATATTGTCAATTAACTTGGTTTAACCGATGAATAACACGAACGCCCAGCTTCATTAGACCAAAACTGACGACTTTTAATGTCTGTTGGCAGCTAAACAGATAGCGTGTCCTTTTATGGTCCGTGTAAAACCACAGTTGGACCAATAGTTTCAAATATATTGATAGATTCACAATACAGTCTTATAGCTGAGGAAGACAAAGAGAATTTTCGACCCTGGTGGTTCTCGCATTGTATGTAAAACAGTGAAAGACCAGCATCATTGCACGCCATCCCGAATAGTAAGCCTATACCGGTAAACCGGTTTCCCAGAATAGGCGCACGCTCCCCGCAGGTTGCAACATGTCGTTTCAGAGCTACGACATAGAGGGAAAGCGTGAATAGTAGGAATGCGTTGATAATACATTATTAATTGCTAAACTTTCAAAGAATAAGTATGGATAGGAACATAAGATGGACCCTATAGATAGAAGTTTATTTCCAACTAACATGGTAGGCTTGAAAGGCTAAGAGGTTTGTTAGCACAAGTTTCAGCAGTTGCTCAAACAGTGACAGTTTCACGTATGCATCTTCCAGATATGATAATACTTTTGTTGGGAGTGCAAAAATTGGTCGAACATTTCCAAAGGCATGGGGTTGGGCATAGAAGAAAGCAGAATCTCCTGTTACAAATAGGCCTACACTGCAATAAATACGAACACAAAATATATGCATAACTTGTTCTCATTATATAAACATAATTTTATGCATATTAGACGAAAATATTAGTCCCTTAAGCTAGTCCAGATGCAGCAAGGGTATGAAGTTCTCTCCCTAGCCGTCTCATCCTTCCACCGACAGTGTTCTGCAAGTGTGTACTCAGCATAAATGAGTGGGCATAGGAGGTAACAGAAATCTCGAGCCAAATTTCCGCCAGGCGTGAATTTGAATTCTCGACTTCTCGATTGTCATTTCACCAAGCTATAAACACTACACTATAACAGAACACCTCATACATACTTACTTAAAAATAACATGCATAACAGGAATAATAGGAATGGTCTGATTTTCTCGAATTATCTAGCTCCTTTTATTGCTTCTGAAATAACGACGTTCACAGCATCGATGAAACAACGTACTAAAAGCTCGTCCCATCTTTCCTTGAACACGTTATCTGCTCAGTGATGAAAACACTTGCAATACACCTTCGTAATGTCCTCTCTAAATTACGCATGTAATTATACACATAGATAACTCAATACTCCTTTACGTAACCAAAGTCGGCAGATGCTGTAGATGCGGTTGAACCCGTCTGCAGTGCTCAGCTGAGACGATTTCATGAAGACGAACAACGAAGTTAATTATCAGACGAAGAGAACCATTGATGGAGCGGGTCCAGAGTTTCCCGTATCGATGCGCCAATCTCTTAACTCGCTTTACTAGGTGTGATTTTCCAAGCCAGACTCTCGATAACCGAAATCTTACCCTGCATGCTAAGATCGTTGACGGGTATACTCCGATCAACTATAATTTTTATCACCTTGCGTAGGTCGTCAATCACCACTCCAGCCAATTCTCGGTAGGTCCATGCAGACGTCCGTAATCCATGCATCTATGCATCCACCTATCTATACATGAAACAATTCATCCATCATTCATCTGTCCATCTTTTCATCCATCCATCTTTTCATCCATCAATCTTTTCATCCATCCATCTCTTCATCTATCCATCTCTTCATCTATCCATCTATACATCTATCCTTCCTCACAACGCCCTCTTCTGATTCTGGGTTCCTGATTTTGCACAAGTGTCTTGTTGTAATGCTAGAAGATTTGTCAGAAACCTGTGAAATATTAAGCGAATATTATAATTAATTTCCACGCTAAAAGGTGGAAACACCAGTTAACGCAGTCTTTGAGATTTCGATCTATACCTAGCCTAATCAACACTAGTGGTCCCGCTACCGATTTGTAAGCACAAGTTTCAGCAGTGGTTCAAACATCGTGATATTTCCTGAGAAAGGACAAAGACGAGCAGATCCTTCCTTAACCGTAGGTTAATGGTCTGCTCTCGTGGTATGTTAGCGACTATTGTTTCTTGACCTCGGCATATATGGGTGCAGTCTGATCTTACCACCGACATCGTACGATTATCGTACTCATTACAGTTGAATTGGCTAGGAGGGCAGATGGAGCAGAAATCCTAAATCAGGTTTCGGCCCTGCAGGGTATTTGAACCCCGACCTCTCTCGCGCGCACCCTCAATTAACTTAACCTGCAGTGAGTTCTCAGGACTCTGGACCGGTTCTTCAGTACTTTAAAGTTTAGCTGAAGTATATCATAAAGGAGTTGAGAGACATCAGACTGAACAGGGCATTCAACACCGGTGGTCTTATCATTGGAGTGCCAAGCCATTCTGTTGGGTGAGCGGAGAGGATTTCAGGCCGTGGTCTGTGCTACAGAACTGAATATGTGCCGGAAAGACTAACATTGGAGAATTGGAAAAGACATGTTTAGCCATTCGCTGTGAAGAGTGACGATGGTCGACATGCGGATGCTAGACAGGACCTGCGTAGGCCATTCCTCTTCCACACTCCACCGTCAAGGTAATTTACGCGCCCGGCTAACGATAAGATCGCAATTGCCATTCAAATGGAACAAACTTATGCATTAACGAGACGGGGATGGAGGAACAGAAAGAGAGTGAACAGAAAACAGACAGAGGAGGAGCTACGGAGAGAAAGACAGAGGTATGTTGAGAAATAGAGAGACAGGCAGACAGACAGATAGACAGACAGCCAGACAGACAGACAGAAACAGAGACAGAGGCGGAGGCAGAGAGACAGAGACAGAGGCAGAGGCAAAGGCAGAGACAGAAACAGAATAGAGATAGATAGACAGATAGACAGACAGACAGAGACAGAGACAGATGGACAGACAGACGGGAAGACAGATACAAATAAAGAGGGGAGAGAAGGTGGCATGATGGAGAGAGACAGAGGTAAAGAGAAACCAACAGAAGCAGACAGTTAAACAGATAGACAGACAGACAGATAGACAGATAGACAGACAGACAGATAGACAGACAGATAGACAGATAGACAGACAGGTAGAGCGAAAGGGAGAGACAGTGTAGCTAGGGTCCTGAGAATGCACAGAGACGGCGTCTGGTCTTACTTAGCTGACGCCAGTCGACGGATTTATGAGACAAGGTGGCAAAGCATTTGACAACGTTAACCGTTAAGATAAACTTTAAACAAAAGTCTCCGTTGAAGCACAAACACTCGCCTAAGTGGCCCACCGAGTCGAAACCTACAGTCACTCACAAAAAATGTGCCCCTACTATTATAACGGACCCATGAATTCTCAGCAAGTAATGAGATTTTGAAATCATTGCAGGTAGAAATTTTGAAAACAGTCCTTTAAGGCATAGTATCGATTTTGTTAGTGATTTGACGATAGTTGTGTCTCGTATCATTTTTTTATTTTTGTCTAATGTTCTGTTCTGCGCTTCAATGGTAGAGCCATGGAATGCATTGTCGCTCACATTTTGGTCCTAAGACGTCAATATTGTATTAATTCATGACGAAAATTTATATAGCGCCACTTCAAGGCTAATACTCAGGAGCGCTCCCGACTCAACCCCGGCTGAAAAGAAAAGACTTAAGGCTGTTGTAAAATGCACCTGAATGAACCCTAGGCATAAGACGCAATGATAATGAGCTTAGATCACAACAACTGAACAATGTTGATTCTATTTTTCAGATCACAGAAATTTTAAATTTCTCAAGTTTATTTTTTTAATATTCTTATTTAGTGAATCATTTCGACTGACGAAGATAATGACAACGAAAATGGTCATGACGATTTTGGGCATGATGCTGCTGATGACGATAAAAATATCGACGATGACAGTGACAGTGTACGATGAGAACGACGACGACGATGACAGCGACAACGACGACGATGACGACGGCGACGACGATGATGATGACGACAACGATGACAACGACGATGATGAAGATGACGACGACGACGACGACGAAGACGACGACGACGACGACGATGATGATGATGATGATGATGATGATGATGATGATGATGATGATGATGATGATGATGATGATGATGATGATGATGATGATGATGATGATGGTAAGAAATGTAGGAATCCTTCTACCTCCTCTCTTTGGTCTTGAATCTCCTCTTTGCATATATGTCTCTGGTTCGATGCCGCTCGTGAATAAGCGGGTGCCCTGCAGTCGGCCTTCAGGTGGCTCCTTAGAAATTTCAAGTTTGAGATAATGGTTGATACTGCGACGGCACTAGATATCTTGCGTCTACGCGTCTCATTATCAGAAGTGTGGATTTGTCTTATAAACTATGTCCTCCCATTTGGTCATTTTGTCGTCATAAGAGAAGTTTCAGTAAGAAGACCATTTGCGATCACAACTAGAAAATCTCCGCAGTATATGTTTTTGTAGATTCCGTCGTTTACTTACATACTGAAACTCATTCTCAACCACCTGATGCAAATGGATCCAGTTAGTTAGCTAAGTTCAATGAGGCGACTATTTCTAGGCTCTTATGCAAGACAACACTTCTCTTACCAGTCACTTTGTGTTTCCCATGATTATGATGTTGTAGAAGTTTCCAGATAAGATCGGATTGGAGAAACAACTACATCATACTGGGCAAGATTTACTGATAACATCAGATTAAGTCAGAGTTAGCTATGTCAGGTGAGATTTCTATCCATATTAGATTTGATTATGATTCAATGGTTGAGGCGTCACAAGTGTCGACCGTACCAGACATGACCCTTGAACAAGGTGACTGGATGCGTTACGAACAAGTCCTTTCCACGCATGCGCCAACAAGGAATCAATTGAGCGTGATTGGATGCCGCCGCCGGAAGTCAGTGACGTCGGCTGGATGGCGTCGACCGGAGCGAAAGGTTTCGTGATCTCGCGAGATAAGACGAAGAGAACGAGATTTTGGCGGAGAGGGATGATGATTCGTTTGGAAGAGGAAGAGCTACGGGCGTCGCCTTAATTAACAACCGTTGTATGGATCGACGATACACACATCACGAACTAATGCAGGAACTCATACAAGATTTACTATACACATGATTCTATAGGAAATGTGTAGGCTAGGCTATTACTACTACGTCCACTTCTACTACTATAGATCTATACAAAATGTACATAAGTCAGAGAATAGTGTTTTATATTCGTTTCATGTCCACTGGTGCAGTCTATCTACTATGGAAGATAAAGTATACTGTATTATATTCAAGGAATTGCTGCCTATTTATCACAATTGACATTTTATGCTTATGATCATGTGATCACGTATAGCTGAGTTGGCTAGAGTAGCGGCTTAAGACTGTATTGCTGTGTATACTCGAATGAAGATACGAGCATCATCGACGCCGCATTAAACAAAGAACGTATACACGTGGCATAGGTTTTTCAATAGATGGCGGCATTTTTCGGCTTTCACTTTGACAGGTGAGCTGCAAAGAAGTCGTTTGAAGTCGCCGACAGGTAAAAGTGCGTTAACTAAAGCGTGCGGAGTCACCGCCTGCGTCTGATTGAGCTGTATGGCATGCGGTCCACGGAGTAATTGGACTTTCAGTTGCTCGCAGGCAGGCGAAGCAGCCATCCATCTATCGACCTATTCATACATCTGTCAGTGTTCTCTTCTCGGCTCTTTCTCTCGTCTCTTCACCTTTTTCTGCCTTCTCTCTGTCATTCGTTGCGTTTCTGCAAGTCGATCTGCCTATCCTCCCTTCTCTACTTAGTTTTGAACTGACTGCTACTGCTGCGTTCCTTCTCTTTTTCTTTTCATCGTAATTTCTACCCTTCTTTTCTATCTGTACAGTTTTCCTTTCCTTCTAAGTTCCTTCCACCGTTCTTCCTTATTCATGCCATTCTTTCTCTCCTCCTACATTTGTCGTTTCTTCATCTATATGATTTCCTTACTTAGTTCCTACCTTCATCCTTTCCTTTCGTCCTCCATTCGTTCGTTCGTTCGTTCGTTCATTCGTTCGTTCGTTCGTTCGTTCGTTCGTTCGTTCGTTCGTTCGTTCGTTCGTTCATTCATTCATAGTCATTCGTTTAAAGTTTCGACGTCTATTCCGTCCTTCCTTCCTTCTTTCAATCTTTTCTTCATTCCATTCTTCGTTACTTCATTCCTTCCTTTCTTATCCGATTTCTAGCACAATGTCGAAATTCCTTATAAACTCATAGCCAACCAAACCTCTGATTATAATCATTGAGGCTGTCAACAAATTTTGAAATGACGACCCGGGTACCCGTCGATCAGCGCGGTCAGGTACCCGGGTACCCGACTGAAGCTGCTTACTGCGAAGCAATCAATGGTTTTGTCTTATGATTAGAAAACTAATTGTGGTTTCGTTGGTGTCTGCCTGTTTGGCACAGTACCTCAGCCCAGACACGTAGGGACTTAATTTGTCTTCAAGCATAAGGCTATAATACTGTTCTGCCGGCCATTTCACCCCGGATAATTGCCCCCCCTCCCTCATATATGTAAAGGTTGAATTTGTGTGCAACAGCAGACTTGTAAATATATATTTATCATCAATTATCCAGCATAATAATAATAATAATAATAATAAAATAATAGTGATAGCCTATGGTCTAACCCGGGGAGGGGGAATTGTCATAGTAGGGCGTGGCAATTGTCCGAGGGGGCAATTGTCCGTTCCATACTATTCCAGATATGGCGAACGGATGGTGCAAGTATGGCCAATCGCATGGAAGAACATATTCCGGCAAACTAGCAGTATGAGTATGCCTAGAGCTATATATAGGCCTACTGGGTGTCGTGGACGCTGAGCGGAATTAATGATCCATGTTTTCTAATGACGACACTAACCCTAAACTTGACCCTAATTGAGCTGACGACTCCAGTAAACTAACATTATCCGCCTCTCACCAAGACCAAATTGAGCTTCACGTTAACGACCCTCGGTATATTTTATAAACATAATTATTTGTGCGACAATTTACGCACCTCGTCACTGTAAGTTTTTCCTAACTTCCTACCCTAGTCTGTCTTATCCTTTTGCCTTAAACCGTAACAGATGCGCGGCCTGCTTCTGATCTCTCTGGCATCCGGATTCGGCTCTCAGACGGACATCGATCTCTGGACAACCCCTGTGATACGACGCAGCGCTCGTCAATAAGCCGGGGCCCATCGCTTAACTTGAGAGTAGCGATTTGAAAGTTTGGAGTTGACAATAACGTCACTCTGCTGTGGAGGCTTTGGAAGTTGCTTTTATCGGAGTTATCGGCTCTTGAGAGATAGACGCGCCAAAGAGACCATAGTCTCCCTATATGCTGGTCCGAACCCATTTACTTCGCCCCTCCCGTGTCTTTGAGGGATTGACGCACCAGAGAGACCTTGGTCTCCCTTTTGCTGTTCCCAACCCCGTCACTTCACCCCCGGTCTTCCATTTATTCTCTTCCTGCATTATTCCAAGCCTTCCCTTTTCCGTGTTTCCAATTGGCAGAGACGACGTCTTCGATGATGAGCCTCTTTGCCGTTTCGACCTCCGTGTCTCGCTATTGTTGTCTCGGCCGACAGAGGTCGACACAATCTGCAGGCGCATCGCCACCAGGGGCGCCAGAGTCGCCAAATAATCAGATAGATGTATGCACGAGAAGACGCAGTCGGAACAGGTCTACGAACATCTCAAAGGGGACGAAAAGGTCAGAAACGGATGGACGGATGGATGAATGATGGAAGGAATGATTGAATGAAGGAAACATAAAGAAGACGCAGGGAAACAGTAACGACGACGATAACATCTTCTTACCGTCTGTCAATCGGAAGCGAGCATAACGCATTGGGTGGGGTAAGAATAATGCGAATAAGCAAAAGTTAGAATAGGTATCTTCTATTGCACAGGTGTCTAGCTAAAAAGCCAGCAAATGATGTAGAACCGAAACAACGTCATAAATCTTAATGAAACGAACACTTATTGCACCGAATAAGTTTAAGACTTAAACACGGAAACTTCGTTAAACCTTATTAGATTGGCACAGATCTAGCTCTTAAAATTTTCAATTTCCTTCCTGACAATTAATATATGGATATTCAAGAGCGTCGGCACAGTGAGACGACTGTGTCTTTGCCATTTATTAAATCTCAGCAAATAAAATGAACAAAAAGTTGAGTTAATACGTTAGAAGTAAAGAATTGTTTGGTGTAAGTTTTCTGGCTCTAATACAGAGCTCGTTTACAGAAAACGTGGCACCAGGACCAAACATCTTGGGGGCCCTCTGAATTTATACACTGAGTCTGAGGGGCTCTCTATAAATGACGCAACGCACCCATTGAAGGGTTCATACATCTGTGACAATTTGTGACGAAGGGAAGGGAGTCTGAGAAATGTCACGTCACGTCACGTCATCACATCAAATATCGAAATACGTAACTTTTAATTTATTTTAAAATTTAACTCAATTAAACAGTGAACCAACTTCTGGTGGCGATGAGGCTCATAACGCGCAGCTTTCGCTCTTACCAACACAGCTAATCGAGCCAATTGATATTCGCATTAGCAAAGCAATTATGAATTGCACACTACACTGGTCATGTGAATGCCTAGCTGCAAAAATAGAAAATAGAGAATATTATATTTAAAATATTTCAAACGTGAGATATGTTGTTTTGTATGAAATGTTTTCATTCATTCGGGTGTTCCTGACATGTTATTTTGTATGAAATTTGTTCATTCATGTGAAGGCCTCTGAGGCGATATTTTGTATTTAATGCTATCATTACTTGGAGCCCCATGATATGTTATTTTGCATTTAATATTGTCACTCATTTGGGGACCCCTGAGATGTTATTTTGTAGGAAATGTTTCCATTCCTTTGGGGCCCATGAGACGTTATTTTGTATTTAATATTTTCATCCTTTGGGACCCTCTGAAATTTGGGGGCCCTTGGCGCGCGCCTAGTGCGCCTATATGTAAACGCTCCACTGCTCTAATAGGAAGAAATGGATTCTCTGCGATTTCGAAAATAAGGTTTCAAGATAATTTGATTGGTTGAAGAGGTGGACGAACAAATGCGATCAAGATGGACTAAGTGTCGACCATTTAAATTGTTTATTATGACATTTGGCCACATGAAACTCGTTCCCAAATCCTTTTCACTTATCAAGATGCGATGGTTCAAAGGCACCATTCTCAAATTTGCGCCGACGCAGTTTCACACGTTATTGCATCTATTTTCTCCTTTAACGCTAATAACGGCAAGCTAGGTACATTTATCTTTGATGACGAACGAGATGAAGGATTCATATCTTTGATGACTAAGGAGTTTAAGTATCCGTATCTTAAATATTCATATCTTAAGCATTTATATCATAAGTATTATATATCTTAAGTAACTTATTCATGACTTTTATCTTCAATGATGCTTACGCTACACGGTGCGCTTTGCTCCTGGTTGGCAATGCTACGACTGCCCTATCGTTCTCTGTGCCAGTGATGAATGAGACGAGGCTTCGACTCCGTAACCTTCGACAAAGTGGATTCCGTGATGGCCGACGACGCCGTTGACACTAGAATTATGGCCGATGCTCACGGGGTCATGACGCGGCACGACCCACTTTGTTACGGAGGTCAACGATAAGAGATGAACTCTGAACTAGGTCAGGTCGGTCCTGCACAAATGGCTTCAGCGCCCAGCTTTCCGTAAATGTCACAAACCAGCTTCTTTCTGTGAAAGAAAGTCGTATGGGCATAGCACGAGAGATTGTAACATGTTGTTTGGCTTGCAAAGGACACTTTCCTGGAAACGAGAATTCTTGTTCGGTTTCTGACAACAGTCAGATTTCAATGACTCTGTAGAGTACACACTAAAGGACTTATCGATCTTATTACAGTCATATGCTTCCGTTTATGTAGCAGATTTAGGTAAAGGTATATGTCAGACAATTGATCGAACAATCATTCATTCACCAATTCATCCATTCACTAATTCATTCATTCATTTATTCACCTCTTCATTCATTCAGTCGATCACTTAAACAATCATTATTCATTTCATTCAGATATTCAACAATTCATTCATTCACTTATTTATGCATTCATTCATCCAGTAATTTATTTATGTATTCCTTCATTCACTCATTCATTCATCCAGTCCTTCCGGGCCGCTTTTAGGCATAGGCAGCGCACGCGTTGTCGTAATGCACTGGAGACCCATTGCCTTCAAATAGACCCGTCATTGTCATAAAAATCATGACGATCATACAGAATGGGCCAGCATGAATAAACCGACTTTGTTCGCCTATAACTTCACCATTAACTTTTGTTAGATAGTTATACTTAATGCGTCAAATTAAAGATATTTCACTCTAGTATTAGCTTCTAAAACGTCGAATTGATACTAGTTTCAATTTTAAGTAAATGTTTGACAATGTCCTATAGCTGCCATATTTGAGGCTATAGAGAAATTCTAATTAAACTTAATGTCTTGTGGCTTCAAACCGAATAAGAAACAAAATCCGATCAACTTTTGAATTGTCATAATAGTATTTTTCGTCTTCATCTGCAATAGATTCTTCTGAGTTTCCGATAAAAACCCTAATTAAACCATATTTATAGTCAGCCATGACCTCACCGCACGAATGTGAAACCACTTACGGAGGCAGACCTACCCAAGCCGCATTTAATGCCACTCCCAGTCGGAGGAGTGTCTATAGAGTCATGGTGCAAATTACTCGTTTATACAGGAAATCAGCGGACTCGGCCTCTGTTCTGGCGATGTGCCGACTTCTTCCGGTAGCCATGGAGACCACAAGGCTCCTCGGCCCTGGACTCGAGATGTGACGACCGACCCGAAGATTAGTGGCAAGGTTTCATGACGCCTTTCTGTCATGCATGAATGATTGGTGACGATGTTTCGCTCATGCCAACGAGTCAATCAACCGTAGGTCAAACGATGACCATAAATCGTGCACCAGTTGCGAAGCCAAGCCTAGTAATGACAATCCCGATGCGCTTCAGAGTCGTTAAATTTTTAAACAGCGTCATGAATAGTTGGCGCCTGCGGTGCCAAGGATCGCACGGTCAATCTGCCGAATAATTGCAGGCTGTTCAAAAAGTTATAACCGATGTAGTATATTATCATTTTTATGCTCCGAGGTATACGTGAGATCCGTCATGGACTTAGACATCAAATAGGAACAGTAGAAAAACGTCTCTAAAACGGATCTATTCATCTTTAAATTCAAGTGTTGCACAAATACCATTGCATAGACCCGCTGGAACATGATGGCTAAGCATTAAAACGCGTGCACCCTCAGATATCGTGCTGAGGTTCTGTCCCAAGGAGGAGAGATATGCCAAATCTTCAGAACAAACGGGCCCCATGGTTTCGAAGGCCAGAGAGACAAAGTGAGGCACAGCTCGAGTTGGATGGGCCCAACATTATTCCGAGCATTTCGGGCGATATCTTTATGTCTTCGTTAGAATTTGTTACTCATTAGCGAACCTTAACGACGACGTTCATGAGTTTCGGACACCCTTCTCGCTAGCGTGTGGAATATATATGTGGACTACCTGTGATGGATATTTTTACATACATTAGTTTCTATATATATATTTGATATATACTTGCATGATGAATGCATTTATTGTTTTATAGACACGGAGTACATGTGACTGTTTATATTATGATATTCGGTAGGTGACGCTCTGGTGACATCTATCATATCAAGACCTAACACCACCAAACACCACCAATTATCGCACTTTTGGCAGTGCCAGTGCCCGGTGCTAAGCCCGGATTAAAGAGGAGGTATTTTCCCCATCAAAGATCATGTTCCAATTTCTTCTACTGAAAATTGCGATAAACTAATTTGCATTTACACGTTACATATCTATAGCAAATTGATATTCTGCTCTGTAGGTCGTTGCAGTTTAACGCAACTGTGTGATAACAAAGATCAGTAGCGTCGCCCTCCTTTTTTATTCAGGCTTGGGACTGGCACTGGCCGAGTACTACCAGTGGCGGAGTTTTCGAGAATCGCTGCTCTATATGTTTATTTCACAAAATCAATTTATAGCATGTTCCTAAAGCATGAGACTGCTGCATGACTGTGCCAACTAAGTTACAGATCGTTAGCGGCTTCACTCACGACCTGCTATATAAGAGTCGACGCTTTGGCTTATCATAAATTATTTTATTAATAAACCTTATTATACTGATTGTCATTAAGTACATAGTTAGCTAATTAAGAATCTTTTTTATGTTTCAACTTCATACCAGCTGCCAGGATTGCCAATCGTATTAGGGTGACCCGATTACGGGACTTGCCTCCTTTCGAGGTGTTTTCCTCATTTGCCTCTTTTATTATTTGAATCATACTTGTATTACTTGTTGTTGTGTTTGGCTAAATAATTTGATTTGCTTTGAGTGGCGCTATATATAAGTGCTCCATTACATTACATCACATTATATTACATAACACTACAATAAAACAGTTGTTATGATGTTATTTTACTTCACGTCATCGCGAACTATCTATGAGCAGCAGGCGGCGTCAAATCTTGTGCCGACCCAATTCTCAGTGAGATGGTGCCATAAATTCTGAAGACGGTTCTGGCGATGATTCGGAGCTAATTAGACGCTGTATTCGACGCCTATCTGTCCATAGGAAGACAGACAGACGAATGATGTACGCGATGATCAGCGACGCGTGTCTCGCAGGCAGTCACGCGAGACGACGGCATCCATTTGGCACTGTTTCCTACCGGTGTGTTTGCATGGTCAATAGATAGCAGCAAAATGATTGAGAAAACAAGCATACAAATTATTTATGACGTGTGTATAAGAATTAAAATCTATTGGCCAACGTAACGCAGGTTTTGATATAGCGCCACGAGATGCTGGATCAAGATATGAATGAACGTGTGAGGATGTGTTCTGATTCATCAAAAGATAATTTATTATCGATTCTTGGACTATACATTCTGGACGATTAATCAAAGGAATTTGTTCATCACTGGTCGATTGAACCAAGGAATTTTCATCAAATTTTGTAAAAGAATTTTCATCAAAAATTTTCATCAAAAATTTTCATCAAAAAGATTTCCCCTCCAAAGTAAGCTACTGCGTGGGATCTCACTTATTCGCGGGAGCTCAGTCAAATCACGTTCAGTGGACAGGCAAGGTCAGAAGTAAGCTACAGATCAATGGCGTACAATGCAACAATAGTACACTATGGTGCACGTAAAACCATACAGTAAAACTCAGATCAGTAGAGGAACTGGTGCGGTTTTCGTATGGTCGTTGCTTCAGAGCTGATATCTTGCACGGGTTGCATGTCCCTGAACGCGTAGAATTGAAGATTCTAGCTTTTATGCGGAACTTTGTGGTGGAAACTGCTCTATCGTATCTTAGCTTACTGTGTATCTCTGCCAGAGTTCCTTCGATCGACCCATCAGGGTGTTATCCAAGGATCCGTTCCTCTGTAACACAACACAGGAGCTTTGCTTTCGTCGGTCCTGTGGTCTGCTAGTAGACTGCTACAACCTACTATACAACTGGAGCTGCTGACTCCCTAACTGTTCCTCAGACGCTTTAAGTCACTTCAGCTGGAATAAGGATTCTCTCTGTCGGATGATGGTGATGATGATGATGATGATGTCATGATGATGATGATGACGACGACGATGACGATAACAATGACGACGATGATGATGCTGATGATGATGAACTTTCCATTGAAGTTGAGCTACATGAATTTTATTGGTATTGTGCTAAATTGGCGCTACATAACTAATCTGAACGAGTGAATGAATGAATGGATTAGTGGGTGAATGCTGATTTGATGGATTGTTTAAAGTGGTTGGATGGCAGGTGGCTGATGGATGGATGGATGGATGGACGGACGGACGGATGAATAGATGGATGGATAGATGGAAGGACGGATGGATGGATGGATGGATGGACGGATGGATGGATGGATGGGTGGATGGGTGGGTGGATGGGTGGATGGCTGGATGGGTGGATGGATGGATGGATGGATGGATGGATGGATGGATGGATGGATGGATGGATGGATGGATGGATGGATGGATGGATGGATGGATGGATGGATGGATGGATGATGGATGGATGGATGGATGGATGGATGGTCATAGGAATAGAAGGAATAATGAATTGACGATAGAAAGAGGGAGTGATCGAAAAATGAATGAACAAATGAACTAATGAGTGGATGAATGATTAAGTGAATGAATGATTGATTGACTGAATGAACGATTGAATGAATAAGTGAACGAATGAATACACGAATGTACGCTACACCGAACGAGCATTGAATTGAACTATCGAAGAGACGAATGCTGAATAAGCCTCTGCAGATACATCTATGTCTTATAGATATATCATTTCTTCGCCTGCATTGCCTGTAAGCGCGCGTGTGCGGATGGGCGTCTGTGTAGTTTTGATGTTTTATAGGCGTTTGGTAATAAGTTCCATCATCGGCTCGTTACTCGTTGATGTAAACATCGCTCTCCATTCTCTCGTCGAGTCTGCTTGGTCCCTAAACCGTTCGCCAGACATCCTGCATGGATCAACCTGGGTGGGTGAGAGACGGGGCTCCCCATCCCCACCCACCATCCTGCCCCTAGCTCCCCGACTGACTCCACAGACGGGCGTGGACTTCTTTCGAATAGCGCACGATTCGTACATGGTCTATAGTCAGCAACAGGGTGTGGCTCATTCTATTCAACCTGACATCCGTCGTAAGATTTCTTAAGATTTTTGAAAGGTTATTCGTTGTCCAAATGGCGCTATGTAACTGTTCGTATGTTGCTTCTTTTTGTGGTCTGCTTCAAGTGTTATGCTCTCTCCCTCATGTATCATGTTCACGAGATACTATATACTCTCGTTTATCATTTAGTCTATAGTAACATTATTCTCGCTACTCCTATCGCTTTTTCTTCCTCTCCATTCTTTCCTGAATTATGGTTCTCTGGAGGAGTGAGTCTCTCATCAACAATAAAAATTGATCATAAGAAGGGCGTCTTACCTCATTACTATGACAATGTGCAGTGAAGGCACTTTTAACTACTGTAGTTATTAACTAGTAGTTATAACTACTATAGAAGTAGTTGCTTAGTAGTTATAACTAGTTTTTAAGAAGTAGCTAAAAACTAGTAGTTAGGAAGTAATTTTAACTACTAAAAAATCAAGTGGTGCCCATCACTGACAATATGACATAATCATCATCTGTATACAATTGGTATTGTTTTCTGTGCCTATAATGATGCCATTGTCTTCAAAACACCACTCAATCGCTGGCCAATTGTGTGGCACGGCAAGGTATTCGGCAGCGTTCTGGATCTCTCATCCAACGATTGAGTGCTCGAATCGACCGAGTGGACTCCGTGTAACCCTTGCCACTTCATCGCACCTCGGGTTCACATTCACCTATCGTACGACTGACAGATGAAAAGCGCAGCGAATAAATGGATGAAAACGAATCGTTCTCTGAAGCTGTGAACTCTTAAAAGATACTGACTGCAGTTGGAAGGTGACGAGGCGTGTTTGATCCGGAAGGGGAATAACAAATTGACTTCAGTTGCTTCCATCAAGAAGTTCTTAAAGCAGCAACAGTAGCAACAGCAGCGGGGGTCCACGAGGTGTTCTCCTAGGCCTGCGTTGCCCCCTCCATCCGTCCGTTAATGCTCTCTCGCTTGCTCACAAATCTGTCGACGTTCGTGTGTTTACGCAGCCTCGTCGGTCGGTCGGTCCGTTGATCAACAGCGGCCGACGTGCGCGCCCAGCGGCCAGCAAGGAACGATGTAGGCGCAGCCGTCGAGCGCCTTGTTAATGTCAAGCGCAGCAGAATTCAACGGTTGCGGACGGATGCGTCGCTTAAATCTCTCGCCAGTGACGACGTCGCCTCTCAGGGCATCTCTCGCCTGCTCGGCCCCCTCCGCCGGCGTCACTAAGGTACAATCACATCGGGCGCAGCAGGGTGGCAGGTCTACGGTTGGTTGCCAGGAACAAAGTTGTTCAGAATGGGCGATAGCTTACAGCGCGTGAGAAAGAGGCCGTTGAAATAATTTAGCTTTCAGTTGTCGCAAGCTGTGGTTGAATTCCCTTAATTCTCAGAAATTACTTTGGCAGACCCAAAGATCAGCTTTCAGTGGCTTAATGCATCTTAATACAGTTAAGAATCAAGTTAGTGCACCGAAAACCCACAGTTACCCTCTACAATTTATTCCGTACACCGGTTTCAGGTCCGTTAAAATTATGGTCGGAACATCTTAACATGTGAAAATTCTTAAGCCCCCCTTTCAAATTTTACAATTCAAACATTGGTCGCAAGTAAAAGTCAATAAATAAATAAGTGTGGGCTCCATCTTTTTTGATGAAGCGTATACGTTGATATGCATTTGTTTCCACCTCTGCTGTCGTTAAGCAGACAGTAGATGTGAGTCCCTTGGTCCTCAACATGTGGACGATGTATGTATCTGACGCGATGCGAAAATTAACAACGTCATTCAACGACGATTCAAATGATTAGGACTTGTACATAGTCTCTGTCATCTCATACAATGCAAATTTAATTTTCATTTATCACTGATTTATCATTTACTACCTAGGGAACCCGACGTTGACCTGGTTGAGACAGGCTTTTGGCCCTGGAGAGCAGGAAGAGTGCGGCCGCGGGTTAGCAAACCCCTATACTGAGTGTCCCAGGTGTTCGCCAAGGGTTTCGACTCAATAGCTGCAAAAGTGTGCAAAACGGACAGACAGACTGTATAACTGCTACCTGTACGATATCTCCCAAACCGTCCATTCATTCATGACGGCGTAAGAGAAGAAGAGGTTTGGCAGACAGATATCACGTGCACATACATGTCGGGAAATGTGCAGCTGGTGTTTAGTCGACACGCTCCTGGTGACTGAGAAGGAAACTTTCCTTGGGGTCCTGAGAAAGGTTTTCGGCCCTAGAGACCAGGAAGATGGCGGCGGCGAGGTTCACCAGCCCATCTACAGTATACTGGGTCTCCCAGGTGTTCCCCGGGCCAACGGCGAAGTTCCGAGTCAAGAGCTGTAAAACTGTGCCAATGCATAGGGCAGACAGACACACAGAATTCCCTCTTTATATATATAGATTGAAGGCGAGGCATACATTCAAGAAAGATAAAGCGATAAAGGCAGACCAAGACTATAGATAATATAAATGAGGTTCTGATATCACTTGGGCTAAGACTATGGGCAATGAAATTGACAATAATGACTGAGCGCACTTAAGTAGTAGGTCTCATCCCATTGCTATCAAGTGGCTGGCGTCAGGAACTGATGAGAAGGAGGAAGATGAGGTGGGGACGAGGAAGAGGAGACGCAGGACTCAAGGAGGAGAAGTAAGATGATTGCTGAACAGGATACAGAAGGGTAGTTGAAATCGTCTGCTAAACAACATAATAATCGGTGCCAAAAGTCACCCCAATCAAATTCCTTGGGTTTAGTTTATTAACAGCCATTTAACGCGAAAAGATCACATTAGCAACATCTAACCAATAGAAATTGTCAAAAATATCGAGATACTGTTTAAAGTAGCTTTCTTAATCAACCCTACCATTAAATACACCTAAACATTCACATTTAACGATGATAGACCCTTATCTACTTAGGCCTATCTACTGTAAACTAATGTAACGTTATCTGGGTACCTAACAGTAGCCTACTGCCCATCTCGGCTTATACGACTGACCAGTGTGATCACTTCCCAAAGCTGCGATGCTGTTAACTGTAATTTATCAGCGTTGGTATCGTCAATGTGTTAACCTCCGATCTTCTCAACTTCCATATTCTTGATATGTGGGTGGCCCTGCTGATAGGATCCTGCCCCTCTTTTGTTTTATCCTTCCTATTGAACCTCACCTATCATATCAGTTTATGTTTAACTTTCGTTCATGTTACTACTGATGTCGGTCATGTCACTAAAAAGAATTTTGTTTCTTCCTCGCCTTTGTTTGTATCGCTTGATATAAATGCTATGATACCAAAGCTCACAGGCGGTTGAAAGAACCACGGGGCGGAGTCACTGGCTGCACACGAAAACATTTAAGTAATCCAAATTGTTTTGATGATAAATTTCCCTTATGTCCCGCGCAAAAATGCTAAGACAAACTGCCTCTCTCAGCATAAGCGCATCTCGGCGACATCTACCGAATGTTGGTGGAAACCATCAACCATTGTTACCACAAGAGAAAAGGACAAGGAAACATCAACTACAAACCAGCGCACTAGGGCCTTAAAAGTTAGCGTTATTTAATTTCTAGTTAACTAATCAAATTTGGCATAGTTTGAAGCATCTTCGATGGGAAACTCCACCTCATTCGATTTCACACTGGACTCGGTGCGGTTTGTTTGCGCTCCACTGGCCCTGTCCGGATTTCTGCTTACTGTCAAGAGGGGCTGCTCAGTGCAGAGGCGCGTCTTCGGTCGTTTCACATGGGCGTCTTTGGTAAACGAACGTCGGCATAAAACGCATCCTAATTCATTCCTGTCACTTCACGCACTACGGAGCACTCCACTCAGTCTCTCTGTCTGTCTGTCCGTCTCCGTCTCTCTCTACATGTCTCTGTCAGTCACTGCCACCTCCGGAAGTGGGCTTCGAGTGATGCCTTGGCCCACTGGACCTGAGGGCCAATAGATCGTCCACTCAATGGTACACTTGTCATTACTGCTTATCCACTAGTTATAACTCCGGCGCCCCTCTCTCTCTGTCTCTGTCACTGTCTCTCTGTCTATGTCTCAATGTCTCTCTGTCTCTGTCTCTCTGTCTGTCTTTGTCTCTGTCTGTCTATAACCTCTCTCTCTCGCTGTTTTCCCTCACTGTTTCTCTGTCTTTGTCCCACTGTCTCTCTGTCTCTGTCTCTCTCTCTGTGTTTCTCTCAATCTTTCTTCTCCATATCTCTATTTTTACGCTCAGTCTATGTTTCTGTATTAGGCCTAAGTCTGTCTGTTTGTCCTTGACTCTCTGATTTAACATGATCTACTTTTCTCTTCCTTCACGTTGTTTAGTCAACGATTAACAACGATGCTCTTCACTGTAGCCTGACTTGTAAGCCTGGTTTTCACAGATCTAATTTACATTATTGGTGATACTCAAACCTTATTGATCGACCAATGAAATATCCCATATTAATTTTTCCCAGAATGCGATTCTGTTTAAGTTTGGATACGAATCGCGGCTGGCTTCCGATGTTGGCTTATTACTTGAATATCGGATAGCAGAGGACTTTTAGTGGCTTGGCGACAATTCAAACAGCCAGCGGTGGCAAAGGATCGTGACCAATCCTTCTTTGAAGAATTAAGGAGGTGCAGACCACACAGTCGCCCTGCTGTAGCACGGTCTGCTTACAAGGAAGAGAGACAGGCTTACAGACAGACAGGCAGACAGACAGACAGACAGACAGATACACAAACAGACAGCTACACAGAAAGACACAGATACAGACACAGACGGAGACAGACAGAGACACAGACGTGGCTCGCCTCGACATTTTGCAGCTAATGCGTGAATTTAATTGAAGCCAATTACCGATTGACACGTCAATCGGCAATTGACACGTCAATTGTGTGGGTCGCGGCGAAATGAAACGATGAATTAATTACGAGCCCAGCGACCGATGACTATATATACCATCGATTAACGGATTTATTGACGCAGCGATATTGATTGATTGCTTTAATGAATGAACGAACAAGTGAAAAAGTGATCAATTGAATTAATTATTTATTGATTAATCGTGTGATTGATATTTTGATTGGTTGTAGGACAGTCACTGTTCGCGTCGTAAAACAAACTGACTGAGAACTGGGTGAATTGATGCATAACTGATTAAATGTGTGTTTTAGCTTTAAATAAAAATAAAGGTAAAGCCAGGTAAAGGCCTTTGCACTTAATTGCATTGGGGGATCGGAGGAACAAAATCCGGTTGACACAAATACTAACAATTACACTTAAAATGCAGATTCAGGACGGTGGGACAAACAAGTCACCTTGCGCTGCAGAGCGAAGTTGAATAAAAGCAAGGGATGGACGACGCATAGTAGTAGTCTAAGACAAGATGAAGCACAGCCTGAAAGGCAGCCGCGCACAAGCATTGCGGTCGAGTATAACCCAGCGGTTGCTTATGGAAGGATTGCTTTTGGAAGGATTGCTTATGGAAGGATTGCTTATGGAAGGATTGCTTTTGGAAGGCCTGCTCATGGAAGGATTGCTTATGGAAGGATTGCTTTTGGAGGGTTTGCTTTTGGAAGGCCTGCTCATGGAAGGATTGCTTATGGAAGGATTGCTTTTGGAAGGATTGCTTATCGAAGGATTGCTTTTGGAAGGCCTGCTCATGGAAGGATTGCTTATGGAAGGATTGCTTTTGAAGGGATTGCTTTTGGAAGGCCTGCTCATGGAAGGATTGCTTATGGAAGGATTGCTTTTGGAAGGATTGCTTATGGAAGGATTGCTTTTGGAAGGATTGCTTTTGGAAGGATTGCTTTTGGAAGACCTGCTCATGGAAGGATTGCTTATGGAAGGATTTCTTTTGGAAGGATTGCTTTTGGAAGGATTGCTTTTGGAAGGCTTGCTTTTGGAAGGCTTGCTTATGGAAGGATTGCTTTTGAAAGGATTGCTTTTGGAAAGATTGCTTCTGCTCCATTCAGAGAAAAAGTCAGTTAGGTCAACTACATGAATTGCATTAACAACATGGTCAACTTTGTGCATATGAATGATATACATGCTTCAGTGTGGCTCTATTTTTTCTGATTTCCTCTGAACAGCCTTAATTGATGCACGAACGGCCTAAAGCCTTATAGACTCACACAATGTCATATACGCCTAATATTACGCTTTAGCGTTTAGACTCTGTTTCGGACAGCTTTAGACTACAATAAATTATTGACATTGAGCCAACGCCTTGCGCAGTGAACCTATACTAATAATTACCACAAACCTATATACACAAACTTAAGAGACTATTAATGCATTAGGTACAGATAATAAATCATGCAAAACAAGTACTTCTGCTCTGGGCAGATGGACACACACACACGTTTAGTTACTTAGGAGATTATCGGAAGATTTCTGAACGTTTATTAAATAAGAATTTACTTCTGTCTAAGCTTAGACAGAGCCAAACCTGTAGCAGAAGTTGCCTTCTAATGCTATGGTGAAGAATTATAGAGGTTTGCTGTAAGGTAATAGCACATAGAAATCATCATAGGCCTACGTCTCAGTCAACGAGTTAATATCGCAAGGCGATGATCGGGTGTCGACGGAATTTCGACTGAGGCGCAGAATCAGCAATCGACGAAAGCGACAAACTTCGGGCGTTCGTTCAGCATAATTGACTTGACAACGCGTCGTCAATTGCATACACGTTGCACCTGGATTCGATCCCTGAGCGCTGCGTTGAGTGAAAGGCAGATGTCTTGCTCGACGACCTATAGGCAACATCGTGGCTTGCGGACGGAGGTAACCATCCGCGTTGCATATATTCTGGCCAGCCCTTGGCTCTGAGCTTCGAAGCCAGGCTGTCATCGTTTCACTGGCGATGAGAGCGAAAGAAAAGACGAGTTGTGTGGCGTAGATGAACTGGAGATGGACGGTTTAATTGGGTTCAGCTAACACACGGCATTCACGAGCCCTGTATGCGCGCTATTTAGCTAATGTCTGTCAAATATAGACACAGAAGTGGCTAGGAAGAGCCTCAAAGGTGTGAGTTTGGCAGCCACCAGGGCAGTTCATTATATAGACTCAATAATCATAATACCTGGCAATTTTAAGATGCACGGCAGCAGCAATTGTGTCTGCAAGTGATTGTAAATTGTACTAACACATTTCAATGAGAGAAGGTTCACACTGCAACTGAAAATCCATGAGGTCAAGAAGCTAAGCTTAGATATCGAATTCAGTGACGTTTGAGGCTAGCAGGGGTTAATGATAATCGAGGTTGTGCAGAAGTTGTTGTGGAGGATAGACGTGATAAGACGATGATTGGATAAGGAAGCACAACAATGTAATGTTCAGCTATTCAAAATTCTCACGTGTGGTACAACCAGACCATACCAATTTGGTTTTCACAGATTGTATTACAAATAAGCTGCTGTATAATTCTATACAAAATGTCTCTAAGTGTAGTCAGCGGCGCCAGCGCTTTGAATTGCGGCATGGTCCGATACCAGCTAAGTTACGCTGCATTCACAAATTTGGGCCACTTATGTTTCTCTATACGGGAAAAAGTAAGTAGTCAAGCATTCGAATGGATTACGGCGTCATCTCAATCAATCCATCTCATCGCATGTACTTTTCTGAGCTCACAACGCATCGACGTGTTGAGCTCTAATGTGATCTAAAGTGACCAGACTATACATGCAGCTAAAACGTACGTCTTCTATAAAATGATTATGTCATCATCGCTTATCAGGGATGTGGTCTCGAGACCGGAAAACTGGGGTCTTGGTCTTGGTCTTGGACCATCGGTCTTGGTCTTGGTCTCCAATGCGTCGGTCTTGGTCTTGGATTGGGATTGGTCTCCGTCTTAGGTTAGCTTTCTTGGTCATTTGCCGTATAAGAGCAATTTCTTTTATATTTGTCGGTTATTTTCGATTAGAGACACCGGCGTTTAGGCCCCACGCGATTGTTATCGATTTATGACGTGTTGATCATCTATATATACATGTTACTGTGGGCAAAAAATGCATTTGCAACGGAACCAGCCATTTAGAAATTTGCTTTCACAAATTTCAAGGTTTTGGAACAATCTAATAATTATGTTGTCGGTCACGTGTAGTCACTGTTCACCTACAATTTCGAGTACAAGTAGGTCTATACCGTTCAAACGGAAGGTTATTCTACTTGTTCAAATGACTTAAAGTATTTACCTATATTATACTGTAAGTAATTTATAGTGTGATATTCTCAGGCCGAAGCCAAGGGCTGAACCCGCAAAAGTTCAGACTGGTCGGTAAAACTGTTTCTGTACCATTATTAAGATTAGTATTCTTCAGCAACACAATTAATGTTTTAAGTGTGGTATTCCGTTTTAACTTTTTAATAAATTTATTTTTTAATAAAAGGGGATTGGTCTTGGTCTCGGACCATCGGTCTTGGTCTTGGTCTCGGACCACCCAGTCCTGGTCTTGGTCTCGGACCACCCGGTCTTGGTCTTGGACCACTCGGTCTCGGTCTTGGTCTCGAGGATTTGGTCTCATGCCCAACACTGTCGTTTATTAGACGAACTTACAAAACGTAGCGGGTGACAAACAAGAGCGCGAACAGGGCAATCTATGCCCTACGACAAAATATCACAATATCCTACGAGCTTCTTAATATTCTACATTTTTTTGACATTCTTAGAGACCTTAGAGACTTAGAGCCTGATATATGACACAGTCAAAGAGTATAATTATGATAAAAAGAGGAGAAAATAGAATTTATTCCGTTTGGTCATGGCAGGTTTTGAAGCCATATCGAAATAAAATCTGGCGTGCTTGTCCTATTAAAATCAACAACAGATTTAGTCTGCAAACACAGATTTTTGCCCAAATGGTTCACGTTATGCAATTAGGTCTACAGTAGCTGTTAAATACTGTTATCCCATAAAATACCGACTTGAGAAGGCTTAACAGCTCCAACTGTAAATAACTTGCTCATGAAATGTTTAGCGGATGATAGCTGCCCATAAGGTTTCAACACAAACATGTGTGGATTCCAGATCTGATTCGTCTAGAAGTTCGTATGATATTATGGCGATATGAAGATAATTTATTCATATTGCCATGCCTTACATTTATTTATCTTTGACTGGAACGCCTTTACAAATTCCAACTTTAATTGTCACGTCGTGACTTAGTTTAAATTTGGCTATCAAACCTTGTCATAGATTACCTTTGATTGCCAAACCTTGCTCTAATTTACCTCTTGTTGTCAGGTTTTGTCTAAATTTTCAATTGTCAAGCCAAGTCTTAATCTACCTGTGATTTCAAAAATGTCGTAAGTTTCTTGTGATAAGCATGCCTTGTATCATCTAACCTTTGATTGTAATGTATTGTCACAGCCTTTTGCCATTGATTGTCAAGCCTTGTCTTGCATGTAGTTTAGCTTTGTTTTATTCTAACTTTGCTTGTCGTACCTTGTCTCAATTTACCCTTAATTGTCAAACTATGTCTTACATTACCTTACATTAATTTACATTTTCTAGGCAAAACTTGACTTAATTTACCCGTGATTGTCAAATCATGTCCGATTTACCTGAACTTGTCATGCCTCGTCTTAATTTATCTCTGACTGTCAAGCCGTGTTTTAATTAACCTACGGATGTCAAGCCTTATCTAATTAACATTTGATTGGAAAACTTGGCTGTGTTGACAATTGATTTTCAAACCTATTCCTAATTTATCGTTTCTTGTCATGCCTTGTCTCTATTTGCCTTCGACTGTCAAACGTTGCTTGTAATGATTCAATTGTAATTGTCATGCCTTATTTCGGTCTACCTTTTTAGTACGTTTGATTGTAAACTCCTGTCATAATTCACCGTTGAAAAACGGCGTTGATATACTATTCGATATTGTCCCATATTTTGCTGCCGCTGTTCCTTTTGCAGCTGATCGTATAATTATGGCCTCAATTGAGCGTCTCCGTCTTCGAGCGCATATTCGCTGGAGTACTGGATACAAGGAATACTCTTATTCTTTAAACGCCAATGTACACAATGAATAACGACGAACTGTGGGAGGAGGTACATATATGGGTATCCATCAAGGTCGCGCACAAAAGTTCGCACCTCAAAAGATCGCGCACAAGCGGTCGTGACACAAAAGATTAATAAGATAAGATCGCGGCACAAAATATCGTCAATGAATATTGGTCCTTGGTTGACCGCCAAACACCAGCGACCCAATATGGAAGCTGGATTGATGAAAAGAATAATAATAAATAGAAGCTGGATTGATGAAATGAATTCATATTTAGGCCTAAGCAGATGCCGGATTGATGAAAAGAATAATGATTAGGCGTAGCTGGATTGATGAGATAATGCTGCATAAACGGAAGCGGGATGAGAAAAAGAGGCTGTGTACGCAGAAGCTGTATTGATGAAAATAATTGTGCTTAAATTGAAGCTGAATAGATGAAAATAATGCTTCGAGATTGTTTGACATCGGTGATGTGTTGGGCGATCTTTTATGCCGCGATCTTATTAGTCTGCGCTCTTCTGTGTCGCGACCTTTTGTGCGCAATCTTTTGAGCCGCGATCTGTTGTGCGCGACCTTATTGACGCAAACCCATAATAGTATCTTATGCACCAACCACAGAAGGCCTCAGAAATAAACTCAGTGAGATACACTAGGTGATTTATGTTAATACTCATTACACGACGATGCGTAGCGGTTGCCATACTCCAATCCCAGTGGCGTAACTAGAGTCAAAATGAAACCCGGGCAGCTGCCCAACTCTAAATTAATCACAATAATGATAATCCTAAATTGGAATTGGTAGTTGTCATATTTATTATTTCGAAAGTGGCAAGTTGGCAACTCTTATTATACCAATTCACTGACTATAGCTGTCAAAATTTAGCTACCGCATAAATAATATTCACATTGCTGGATCATAGAATTAACAATACACAAATTATAGTCAATTTACAGCCAGTTAAGATAGTTGAAAAGCGTAAGTCATATAGAGCGCTAAGGAGCGACATTCGGCGACTAACGAAATAAACTGAGAAAATGCCAGTTTTGGAGAGATAGCAGTTCCAGCTCCAGCTGCAGCCTGTAACTAATTACCCATTTATATAAATCGCACTGCATCGATTAAAACAATTTAATATTGGCTGTTTTATGTTCTTGATTGAAACAATGATGAGAATCATACGATAAAGGTTAATTTAATAGTTCTTACATTAAGTTTAAGTCAAAACAGCATGCGCCATGTCTGATCACTACTTTGTTAAATTTGTCAACAAACTGTCGAAACTATCAACCTGCAGCAAATGGAAATTAAGGCTAGAGACGAGATGCGTTCGTGCCCAATGGTGCTGCGCAAATAACTTCTTAAGCGCTGTTGATACGGGAAGCGTCGTACTTATTTGTGGTAGGCCTAAGCTCATCAGCATTTTGAACGCGCCGTAATTTTGTATCTCCACATATACGTCAATAATCGAAAGCAACTCCCTCCTGCAGAGGAGTTGCGAAGAGTTAATCCGAAGTGCAATTCTTTTCAGTTGGCATAATAACTATATACTCGAGTGTCACATATATATAATGCCATGCACATTATATTAAACATTGACCTATATGCGGTCAAGTTGTTGTGGGGCGAGAAACAGGTTTTAGTGGGCGTAAATGAAAGAGCCCTCTGTGCGACCGACACTACAGGGTCCACGCCTCCATGGCTGTCAAAATAATTGAAAAATTAGCCTACGCGCAAGTGCATAAGGTCGGACCTCACCGGGCTCACCCGAGGCAGCTTTATATGTCGTCGATCATGAAGGTAGCGTATATATATAGGCCTACTGCCAGGCTACTGGACAACCGGATATATGGATACATTGAATGAATGAGATGAAGAAGGATGCAGGAGAGAAAATGAGGGACGCTCAGAGGGAGGGCGAGACAGCGAAAGGCAGGGATGAGTGGTTGTGTTACTTGCTCCTAGATAAGGTATTTCAACCCTCCTATACGATATAGTCAGACTAGACTTCGTCACGTATGATTTCAGATCTCGGCCTTCTGCTCGAAGGTAATTAATGCCGCTGCAGTGCATTATGCATGTGATTAACGATACCTGGGCTACAATCATCATATATATGTGTATACTATGTATATATATATAATAATGTATATACGATAAGTTCGCAATATTTATGGAGATATATGCGATGAAGCGTGGGAAACTTTTCCCTTTCCCGACGCAAAAGCTCTCAACGGATTTCTACAAGTCCCATAAGTTACACAGGCTGCGTATGAATCAATGAAAAACTTTTGTTTTAAATTTTGTTTTAAAATTTCACGAAATTCCGGCCTAGCCGAACCGGGCAGAACAAACTGCAGCCCGGGCACTGCCCGTAATTGTCCGAGCATGGTTACGCCACGCCACTGTTCATTCCACACATGCGGGTAAGTCTTCACGCAGCTCGTAGAATAGCTTTGACCTCCTGAACTGTACATTTCAGTCTGGTTTTACGCATTGAGTAAGTAATCACCGACATTCAATAGACTAACATCATTGAGACATAATAAGAGTTATGCTCACGTTCACCTATACCATCCGCTCACAATTCAAAGACATAATCCAGTATCTAACTGTTGAATTTAATTGCATGCACAAAGTAACAAGGTTGCGGTCAACTTAATGTGTAACTGTTTCTAGCAAGTAGTTAGTCAACCAGTTTAACATGAACATTTGAATCTTTCAATTCGTAGTGAGTTCAGATCAGCGATGCACAGGTTAACGTACATTTTCCAAACATTTAAAAAGAATAGCTTTAAAATAAGATAAACAATGCTGTAATTGCTATAAAAAGTCGCTGCAAGTATCCTAAAGGACCTACAGAAATTTCGAATGGGACAGTGTGAATATTTCTGAGCAACATAGAACATGTACAGCAACTCAACATTTGAAAGGAAAATGCTCATCAACAGTTATCATGCACTACGAAGATATTGTGTAGCAGGATCTAACGACTGGTTCATCGTCGTCCTCTTGTACTAAGGAACGTGGCTTTGGCAAAAAGAAATGCAATTTTTCCCAAAACAGTTTATCTGATACGGAAAGACATTTGTCTGATTTCAGATAAGCTTTTAGATTAGCATCCAATTCGTTAACAGTCAACAGCTTCTTGCAAGTGACACCGTCTAAAAGTATCAGCAATAAATCATGATCCGAAGGTTCCAGCGTCATGTGATGGTAGGCAACTTCAAATGCAAACGAAACTTCTTGCATACTAATATCAGCATTTGAAATCGCTACGATTGTTCTGTTACTGAGCTTGACAATTTTTACTAACTCATTGTTCTTGTCTGTTCCAGCTAGCATGTCGCGATCCGGAATAAAAAGCTTATATTTTGGTTCAAGATGAACGAGGAACACATTCCGAATCCACTGACGAACCAAAACATCGGAATTGTCGTATACGACAAAGGCGTTATAGCAACATAGTTCGTTTTCCTTCCGATTTCGACGAAGTCCAAACGTTGAATGTAAAACTACTTGAATAACATAACGAAATCGATAAACGACAGTGTGTGCCACTATTATAAAAATGCATAAAATACTGAGAAAAATTAAGAATTCTGTGAAGTACTGATTGTCAAAGATGTTTGTGCTCAATTCGTAGCACATACTGTTTTTGTCCAGACTATCAAGATTAGTTGCATTATAAGTTTCGTTGCAGATAATTTTGGAGTCATTTGGAATGATCTCCAAGTGTTTCTGAATCCACTGCTTGAAAGTTCCATTGTCGCATGAACATGACCAAGGATTGTCATAAAGAGTGAGTTGACTGAGATAAGCAAGTGATTCAATATCTGCCATGTTGTCTGTAGTTAGAAGTTCAAGCGAATTGTCATGTAAAGTCAGTATATTTAAAAGCTGAAGATCTCTGAAAGTTGATCCATCTATGGTTGTGATGAAATTATTATTCAGAAATAGCCACTCCAACTTTATTAAATTCGAAAATGCTCCTCTGTTGATGTTCATAATACGATTTTGACTCAAATCTAAAATCAACAATTTCGGAAATTTCTCAAAAGCATCTGGTCCTATTTCAGCTATTTCGTTGCTTTTTAAGGATAGTTTTTCTAGTTCATCCAGTGTTATTAAAACGAAATCGGTTTTGAAAGTTGTAAGTGCATTTCCATCAAAGTAGATGATTTTGAATGACGGTTCAAGATTTTTGGGGAATGTTCGGTATAATTTGTATGAGCAGTTGAGATACGTAGGTCCGTTTTGAGATTCGTCAGTGTAACATTCACATTCATGTAGTTCAACGGTACAAAATTCTGTAACACGACAGAGAAAATCTTCTCTTGGTAATGTGCTGAAAGGTACCACAGTACCGGTAATTACTTCAACGCAGGAAGGCACAATATAATGTGATATGTATTGATCATCTTTCAGCCAACTCATTTCGCATGAACACAAGATCGGATTGTCATTCAACACAATTCTATATGCCTCGTCTCTTCCTTCATTAAATAGTTTGAAAGGTTTGAACTGCGTCAGATAATTCGAACTTAGATCGACCAACTCTATGTTTATCGCTCTTTCCAGAGCGAATTCGGAGACTTCGACAAGACTGCAATTTTTCAAAAAAAGTCTTTCAGTGTAGACGATCGGTTGTTTTGTTTGGTCGGGAAGCACAACAAGAGGATTGTGACTGAGATCAATTGTTATTGCATTTCTGATCACATGCAAGAAAAGATTTTTAGTTGATCGAATATTGTTGTGACTCAGATTCACAAAATTTAGAGTCAAAGATGATTTCCAATAATCAACAGAAAAATTTATATTCAAATTGTTCTGCGATAGATCTACAACACTCAGTTTGCGGTTGTTGTAAAATGTATCTTCAGAAATGTAACTCAATTTGCAGCGACTGACGTTCAGTCCACCCAACGATGGAAACTCGTCAAAGGAATTTTCATCCAAAGTACCTAATGGGTTTCCGTACATTAGTAGGAATTTTAAGTTTTTCATAGTTTGATTGAAAAGCGGTAGGCGTCTGATGCAATTTGTTGTTAAGAATAGGTATTCCAAGCTTTCAGGCATGGCTGGAATGGATTCAAGACAATTATCATTCAGATAAACGTATGTAAGTCTAGGGTTTGTTTTGAAAGTGTCTGGGAGAAGATGTGTCAATGAATTATTCGGGAAAAACAATTGAACTAAATATGGAGCGTTGGTGAAAGCGTCTTCAGGTATGGCTTTGATTTGACTCGACCCTGCGCCTAGAACCTGAAAAGGAATCCAATCCGGATTTTGTGAAAACATGGAAGGTAATAGGGTTGATATATTATTATTTGAAAGGTCCAATATTGCTAAATTATTTATTTTGTTTTGCAGAAATGCTCTTATATGTGCTGAGTTATTGAAGCGATTATAAGTCAAAGAAATGAACCACAAGTAGGGGCAGTCTGTAAATGCGTTAGGGTTTATGGTAGAGATATCATTATAGTCTAGCCATAATTTCATTAGTCTCTCAGATTTTGCAAACGTGGTTTCACCCACACTGGCCAGTCTATTTGATCTCAAATCCAAAGTGATTAGATATTGCAGAAGTTGGAAACTTCCTTCCAAATGTATGATAAGATTATCAGTCAAGTTGAGACCTGACAGCGACGGAAGAAACCTGAAAACATTCACCTCGATGGCCTCAAGACGATTGGACGCGAGATTCAGCTCACGCAAATTAATAAGACCTCTGAAAACGGACGACCTTAGAAAAGTCAGTTGATTATTAGAAATATCGATCTGGAATAACAATGGAAACTTAACGAAGGCATTGTCCTCGATGTCAGTTATCATATTGTTGCGTAAAAAGAGGACAAGAAAGTGATTTGGAACTAAACTGGCAAACGTATCTCTCTTTATCAGCGATAATGATGTGTTTTCAATGTCAATGATGCTCGCAAAATTTCTGCGAGTTTTGACCATTGCGCGGTTGTTGTTACTTGTATCACATCGCAGAAACGGTAGAAAGTCATCAGGCCTACTCTCGTTGTAATTACCATTGCCATAGATTTCAACCACAAACAATGTATCCAACCCACACAGTGTCCCATTCATCACTGCGTCTTCTGTGATCGAGTAATTAGAGATTCTAAAAAATTCAAGAGAGTGAAGGTCGCGAAAAGCATCAACTTCCACCAGATCCAATTGTACCATATCGAGTTCAAGAAGGTATAGATTTCGAAAATCTCTAAAGAGTTGACGTGTAAGTGGCAGAAGATTGCTGCATTCAAACATTGACGAACGTATCCAGTCAGAGCTGTTGGTCTCTTCAGCTGGTATTGAACGTAGACTGGACTCGTCCGATCGGTGGTACTTCGTGCAGAGACAGACGGATGCGCTAGTTTCAGTCGCAGCGCACGACAATCGTAAATATTCGAAATCATGACGCATTGTCTTCCACGCATTGAACGACGAATGAAATTCCGAGTCACTGAGTCGTCTGTTGGAGACGGTAATTAGACTTCCATCGCTTTCCTGATTTTCATCGTTCGGCCAAAAGAACAAGACTTCATTCCAAATATTCCGGTTGAAAGTCCACTGCTCTACTATGGGGTCGGCATATAGGACATCTTCCAAGAAAACAGCGCTGTAGGTAATTGTGGGAATATTCGAAGATTCACAATTTACTTGCCTTCTGCGCAAATCAACCAACCACAGCACAATGACAAGTAATCTCATGGTAGACGAGTAATGCTCCTCACAGCTGATTGAGAAAATAGCCAAAGTCTTATCAAGGCTTGGCACATAAGTTGAGAAACGTTGTTGTTTCCTCGATAAGTTGCTTCATGAAGTGTCTTTATATGCTTCTGGTAACACAGTTTGATTTAATTAAAAAACTTACCTGTTCCATAGTCGACAGGCGCTTCTTGACTGAGCCAATAGTTTCTTCAAAAGTCTCTTAAGTGTTCTTAATGTCGTTGATCAAGCAACGATCCGAAAACTTCAAGTCTCGCGTGAGGGATAGGTCAAACCTCCGACACAGGCGTTTCAACGCCTCAATCCATGCTGGGAAAGAATACCAAATTTTCTCTGTTATTGGCCATTAGTACTAGGCCTGCATGTAGCTATATTTAGCCATATTTAATTTTTTAGCTATATTTAATTTTATTACTTTATATGAGCTTAACCGGGGTTTGAAGGGAATTGAGCACTACATAGGAATTTTACATCTCTTAAGAGGACACTTGCCAGAATACGTCGATGGTTGCTTACTATTTATGTATTCGATGTTTTTAGTAAAGGCCTACATCAACAAAACAAAGTCTCGGTGATTTTTACAACATCCTGTTTTGATGAAATAAGTGAGACAACGATGATCACGTAGATAACGAAGGATTCGTTGAAGAACCTTCTCGAGTGACATCGATTGTCAAGAGGAAGGTCGTCGTAGGTTGACGACCACCCAGTCCGAGTCATTTTTAATTATTTAATTATCACTAATAAAAATTGAAGTTAAATGACGAGCAAACAAGGACAGGAACTTTAGACGGGATTTTCTCACAGTCTTGTTCTCGGTAGCAACCCTGACCCTGAACTCTCAGAGCCGAGTTTATTAAAATTTAATGTCATTCTCAAGACAGATGGCATTTATCAAACCATACGGACCGTGCAAGCCGACAAGTGGCTTCACTCAGTGGATGGTGGTTGACTTGACGCGGCCGTTGGAGTGTTAAAGTCAACTTTCGTGAGTTAAAATACGGCTTGATTTAATGTAGAAACTTAATAAGAATTTATGAATTATATGAAGCAGTCTCAACAGTGAATTTGAACTTCAATTTGAACTTGAGACTAAATAACGAAACTGCTCCAAAGATCAGTTTTCTCTCTACCAAGATCAGTGTATCCTCGGGTCATGGAGCCAGCGCACAAAAGAATTTAGTGTGCGCACACAAATTCTGTCCTCGGAAAGACTAATATCAAGGTGAACTCCAGCCAATTGTTAGCTGGACAGAATAGAAAATTGCAAAATAAATTGAATGCTAATTACAACGACGTACAAATATCCGCTCTAAAACACGTTTTAGCCTACCTCTTTAGCGCGTATACCTGGGATGCTATTGCCAGGTTTAGGAGCTGAGGTTCATGAGCCCTTGCTTTTCTTGCACGGCTAAGATGCCCGCATGTGGAAAGGGTGGTATCATCTGTTATATGCTACTCTGTTAGTTAAAGTCGGTTTGCGCTCGTTTTTCTGTAATAAATGAGAAATGTAAGGTATTTCTCTTAACAGTAGTATTAAAAGAATTTAAGTTGACCATCTTAAATGTCTCCATCTAAAGTTCTGAAACAGAAAAGTGATCGACATCATTCAACGACAAAAGGCATACTGAAATAGTAGGAAATGATAGGATTTCCCATAAATGAAGTTCAAGGTTAGTCAACTTCTGATTGTGAAGCTATTACACAATGTAGGCAAATTTTAGTTTTGGTGTAGAAAGATTAGTGCTCTCGAAATACAAGGATCTACTTGGAAATGATGACATTGTTGTTATTACTCAACAGTACAACGACTATGAGTTTGTTGCAGCTGAGAGGATTAAAAGCATATTGCTCTCTAATTATCAATATGTGATTGCTTTTGCGCTTCAGCGTGAACAGTTTCAAGAGGTCTCATGTTGATGGATATTGACGGAACTTTTCTAGCTTCAAGTTTAGTGTTGACTGTGAATGGGGTTTCAGTTTATAAAATAGTAATCATACCAATCCTATCAGTTTAGAAGAATTTCATGCAGAAAATTTCAGGCGAATTAATAGTTACACTCTAGACGGCAGAGTAGTAGATCTAGACAGGGTTTATTCTGATTGGGTAAATTCCAAAGATCGTGGAGGAAAACAATGGATATTGGAGGAACTTCTTTGGCTTCAAGTTCTGACCGTGAACGGGGTACAGTTGGTTTGCCAGATTATCATTGTCAATGAATCACTTTTTATATGTATAATAATAATAATAATAATAATAATAATAATAATAAATAATAGATGATTTTGTCCCGCATTACTGAATGGGACTGCAGAGGCCAGACCAGTCGACTAACGATGAATTGCCATCGACATCAAATCGCAAACTCAAGTCCGCTAAATGCGACCACGCCAGGTATTTAGCCTCAACAGTTGCAAGAAAGCTGGATGAAAGAAATTTCAAAGCAGCCATCCGTCTCATCCGAAGAGGTGAATGAGGTCATCTATGGGGCAAACCTTTTAGCCCTGAGCAAGAAGGACTGAGGCATAAGATCGATCGCCGTGGGCTACACATGGCGTCGTCTGGCGGCGAAGTGCGCTAATTCGCATGCGGTAACAAGGCTGTCTCAACTGCTCGCCCCCATTCAGCTTGGGATAGGCATTCCAGGAGGCGCTGAGGCAGCTGTCCATACGACACGTCGTTGGATAACCCCAATGCCTGAAGACAGCGTCCTAGTGAAGCTCGACTTCGCCAATGCCTTTAACACTCTGCGCAGAGATTGTCGTCTAGAGGCAGTTGCTAGAGAGATCCCAGAGCTCTACCACTTTGCTCACGCTGTCTATTCAAACCGTCCACTGTTGCACTATGGTTCAAACATAATTCGATCAGAAGAAGGAATGCAGCAATGCGATCCTTTGGGACCTCTGGAATTCTGTCTTGTGCTGCAACCGATTCTGATGTAGCTTCGATCGGATCTGCGTATCGGATATCTGGATGACCTGACTTTGGGAGGTAACAAGGAAACAGTGGCCGACGACGTTCAATTAATCGAGTAGGAATCAAAGAATCTGGGATTGCTCCTGAACCGCAGCAAATGCAAGAAACGCGTGTCACAACACCCAGATGTAGGACAATGACCCTGCGTTTCAAGAGTTCACGAGCATAGCCCTCGAGGACATGACCTTGCTGGGTGCACCTCTGATTCCAGGTCCAGCTGCGAACATGGTCGTTAATTCAAAGGCTAATGACCTCGAGAGGGCAATCGGAAGATTGTCCTTGCTTTATACACATGACGCTCTGGTTCTGCTAGAAACAGTCTAAGTGTACCGAAGCTCTTGTACAGTCTGCGCACAGCCGTCTGCGCTGATTGCCCGGGCTTGGCTCGGTTTGATCAACTGTTGAGAGAAGGACTGCCAACCATTTTAAATGTGGACCTTGACAATGACCGTTGGCTCCAGGCTTCTTTGCCGGTGAGAGATGGTGGTCTGGGAGTTCGTTGTGCATCTACGCTGGCACTTTCTGCCTTTCTGGCTTCTGCTGCTAGTACAAGCGAACTCCAGGCATGCATCCTACCAACAGAGTCTGCTGAGGAACCAAATGAACTTGCGAGTTCAGCACTCAACGCTTGGAAGGTCCTGACAGATGCAGAACCACCAACAGGAGCAGCGATTCATTGTCAGAAAGAATGGGACTTCACGATTCACAGACAATGCATGGAAAGGTCTGCTGGAGTCCAATAACAATCCATGTGACCGTGCTCGCCTGCTGGCCTCACGAGCACCTCATTCTGGAGACTAGATGATAGCGCCCTCTGTGACTGCCATAGGCCTGCTCATCTTAAACGAGGATGTACGAATGGCAGCCGGGTTGAGGCTAGGAACGACGCTCTGCGAGTCACATTTGTGTCACCAATGTCAAGAGAGCGTCGACGCAAAAGGTCTCCATGGACTAATTTGTAGAAGAGGCAGCAGAAAACATCAACGACATAGCATGTTGAACGATGTCATCTGGAGAGCTCTTGGCAGAGCGAAGATTCCAGCGCAAAAAGAACCTCTCGGCTTGGTAAGAGAAGATGGAAAGCGACCGGACGGTGTTACGCTCAACCCTTGGACACGTGGTCGATGTCTGGCATGGGATGTGACAGTGCCCGACACCTACGCCAAGTCCCATCTTGTCGACACATCTGTCAGAGCTGGCGAAGCAGCCGAACGCGCAGCTAAGACGAAGAGGGTCAAGTACTCCACCATAACCAACACCATGACTTTGTAGCCCTCTCCTTGGAATCAGGCGGCGCTTGGAGCAGTGAAGTACTGCAGTTCATCTCAGAGTTGGGTACTCGAACGAGTGCTGCAACCCATGATCCAATGAAGACTTCATTTCTGTTCCAACGTATCTCGGTTGTTCTTCAGCGTGGGCCTCTTCGGGACATTGCCAACACTCACTTAGCTCGCCCACATGGGCGATAAGAGCATAATGTGAAACATATATGTATAATAATAATAATAATAATGATAATAATATTATTATTATCATTATCATCATCATCATCATCACCCCCACCCTGGGTCAAGTTCTTCACGGGCTCCACGATAAAAATTTCGCGGCCTCTTTCCCATTGTCACCATTACAATTTGCATCTTTAGGAACCTGTGATAATAATAATAATAATAATAATAATAATAATAATAATAATGATAATAATAATAAGGCTCTATAGCATGAACTTGTAATTTACACGGGCCTCTCTCATCGGTAGCTGTAGACCTATTAGAACACGGCACATAATCATTAATAAAGCGTAAAACCCCTTAGAGTTCTATGAAAGTGATTATCTGCAAGTAATGTTGAGAAGAATCTACGATTATATAACATAATAGGTATACGAATAATAAATTGTTTTAAATTTACTTTTAAAATAACAACGAGTCACGATTTCTATTTTTACGAAACTACGTACTTTATCGTTTTGCAAGAAACTTTACTTAATATATCAGAACTTAGCATCATAGACTTAAATATGGTCTTAATTTAACAATCCATCGCACACACTTGCACACACAACATTTCTTTCGCACGCGAGTGACACGACCTCCAGAAAATTAGAGTTAACACTGGTAATATAATATCTGTAGGCTATCATAAATTAAATAACACCGACAATAAGAATTATTTATGTTCATGAATAGTGTATACACAGGTGGAAGCATTGCCGTTTTAACTCGGGAACCTTCCACCGTCCTCAACTCACCTGGATACTGTTTTCGTTCCTTTGAATGCGCCTCAATGACTCTAGAACTTCACAGCACAACGCTGGCCATCTTCAATGACTACCGTCCTCCTTCCTACTCCTCGTACTCAAGTCCTTCATCCGTCTTCTTGCAAGATTTCATAACCCTCCTCTCTACCGCTGCTATCACCAGGCCCGTAGGTAGAGCTGTACCGATATCACATTTTGCCGATTATGCCGATACCGATTATTGCCGATTATTTTTTTGCCAATACCGATTATAATAGCCGACACCGATTATTTCATTGCCTTCCAAAGATGTACTGTGACTCACTCTGTACAACAGCTATAAGCGGAAGATGTTGGTATGACAGTGTCTAGAATAAGTCAGGTAAACCTTATGCCCAGGTGAACCAGCTACATTGGTATGGGCACACGCTGAAAAGGGCCTCTGTCGCACCATGCAAAGTAGAATGAGCATTGTAAGCTATCATCGTCATCACTATTTCCCCAGACATTGAACTATTATGATGGGAACGTCTCTGGTAGCAAATTCATACATGCAATCATTTTCTTCTTCAATCAAACACGCCATTCCCTACCCCAGACAAGCCGCCCTTACGAAATGCCACTTTGGCCTGAAATAGGGCGTCAGTGGTGGTGGCCGGTGAACAGCCAGCAGAGACGAAATAGCTGCCCAGGGTAATTAAGCAGGTACTGTGACTCACTCTGCACAACAGCTATAGCCTTCGAACATTATTTCACGGTTTAAATACGAGCTCAATGCTACTGGGTGGTCTGAAGTAGCCATACAGTCTCTGCCTTCGGGTTGGTTGCAAGCTATGGGACCGGATTACGCAACTCGGGCTAAAGACTGAAAACAATATTATAAAATAAAAAAATGTAATTTTTAATATCTGCGCCGATTATCATTGCCGATAACCGATGCTACTGATAATCGGCCCGATTAATCGGCCGGCCGATTAATCGGTATAGCTCTATACGTAGCCACATTGAGGCAAAACAGCCTCGTCCTAATTCTCAAGACGAGGCAAGACGAGACATGCCTCGTCGTGCCTTGATAAAAGGACCTAAAGATCATCTTAATGAGAATGTTAAGAATAATTCATTTGGTTGCCTAGCTTCAATGGCTTTTTATCAAAGAAACTCTGCTTTCCTTCTGGCCTTCAAATCACTCCACTTGCTCAAAATACCTGAACGAATTGAATACAAGGTCATTTCACTCACCTACAGCGCACAGCCAACATATCTCCGTCAATTTTTCACGATTCAACCACATCGCTCAACTCGTTCCTTGTTCACCCTCTCACTACTTCGCACTACCGTCACCTCAGCACTCAACATTTGCAAATTCTTTCAGAGCTACCTTTGTTCCGCCTTTTTGGAACAAACTCCTTCCAGCATTAAGACAAGTATTCGACGATCCATCCTACGAACTCACTGAAGCCTCACCACTTGCTATTTCACCACAGGTTTTCCACTCAAAACTGAAAACATTGCTTTGTCACAAATCCGATCCTGAATTATCCTCTTCGCCCTCTCTTCAACTCTATTTCAACTTCAAATGCCATCCACCTTAGCCGTCTGACTGTCTGCCTGTCTGACTCTCTGAATTTTGACCCTTGCTGTTGATCCTATTTTCATTAAGCTGGATCCCGCGACATAACTTTTGCGGGCACTGTAGAAATTTTGAGATCACGATTACATAATATTATCTGTGTTTACATTATGATGCGATTTAAAGAGCGTCGCAACTGAGCGCTGGCCGAAACCCGCTTTAACAACTACTTCTCCGCCTGTTTGTCACCACTGTCATCTAGAGTACTATGCGTAGCTTCAAAGGGGTGCTTTAAAAATTTGCATTTTACAAGTACAGTAGTAAGGCTAGATTTCTATGAGCCCTAATCAGCCGAATAAGGCCAACAAGTTAATAATTTAGTTGCCCTTGAACTAGTATTTCAATGATAACAATTGAAATTGAGAATTGAAATGCGTGGGATCAATTAATCGAAATTGTAATTGAAACTAAGAATAATTCTCACAATTGAAATTCACATTATTGACAAGATCAGTGACAATTTAATTAGGTTTTGAAGGGGCTTTCTTTAACCTGTACAGGCACAGAACTCCGCCACCGTTTGGACTTTGACAGTGCTAGTCCTAAGCCTGGAGAAAGGAGGTTGGCGACACCATATCATTTTCGATATGGAACAGTACCGTTAAAAAATCAACACAGAACTCTGGTTATCCTTGTTCTTTATGCCCAAAATGTTATACAAATAATTCTATTCCTATTGCTTCCTTTACCCTAGCTTTGTCATAGCTTTTGGCTTTAGTGCTATGCTATGGTATTGAGCGTATTTCACAAGTCATGCCCAACTGGTTATCCATGAGGACTCTCACGCTGCTTTGGCGTTTGTAATCTTTGGGTACCTGCCCTGTGCTCAGTTCTATAGAGTGTTGTATGGGTCACATAATTATAATATACTTTCACGAATCATCGTCCTATGCTTATTCAGTAGTACCTATTCATTTCATGATTTATGTCATATTAATTTATATTTTAGGTAATAGGAGTTGATGCTTTATGTCTTATGAACTGATATTTTATGTCCTTTCAGTTGAGGCCTTATATCTTATGCATCGAAGCTTTATGTTTAAAGGGTTGATGCTTTAGGTCTTATGAATTGATACTTTGGGTCTTTTAATAGATGCGTTAGGTCTAATGTGTTTTAGGTCCTTTGAATTTTTGCTTAATTAATGTTCTATGAATAGATGCTTTATGTCTTACATGTATGAACCAATGCTGTTGGTTCTTTGTGTTTATTGATGCTCTATGTTTTACTAGCTAATGTCCTATGTAGGCTACTTTGAATTGATGCTTCATGTCTCTTGAATTGAAGCTTTCGGGCAGTTCACATATTACATAACGCATAAAATTCCAATTTTTGGCCCACCCGCTAACCCTAAAAACGTTATATAACAGCAGCTCTCGTGCGAATGATGATTAGACCGGATGTATGGAGCTCCTCTGCATCTTAATAATCGGACTTTTAATGGCGCCAAATTCACTTGTATTAATTACGGTAACTAATTGGGTGGTCGACGATTGTTACCATGTATCTACACGTAGGCCTACTAATACAGCATGATAATATATGGTTGTGACGTATATCCTATTTAAAAGCACCATTGTAGTTCCCCTCCTGTTTTGCACAAGAAATGAGCATTACAGTATCACACAGAATGGATTGGTTTAATATTGCACTATCAGGTATTTATCGATAGGTTCGCACAACAACTCTACCTATTTAATAGCGTATGATGTATACAGAGTGTATACTACAACTACAATTGGGCATTAAGGCAAACATAAACTATTTACACATACTATTGAAAATGAAATCAAACATCATGATAATACCTACAAAAATTATTATTTCAAGTGAATTAATTTTAATTTAAGCTAGAATCAAAACAAAGCATACAGAATTGAATTTTAGAGCGTTTAAAGCTGAAGCACAGGAAATTGATAAAAATGTAAACAGAAAATTGTTAAAAGTGGATTTACAAATAATAAGTAAGAACGTCAAATCAATTCGCCAGATGGCCAAAATAATGAAAATTTCAGTTTCCTGTTATTGCAAAATGTAGCCTGTATATAGAAATGAGACTCAAGTTGCATCGACGATTGTTCAAATAGAATTCGGCTTGATAAGAGAAGGCTTGATAAGAGAAGACTTGATAAGAGAAGGCTTAATAAGAGAAGGCTTGATTAATATAGATGATAAAGGAATGTTGTATTGATAAAAATAATACTTGCCATAATTGATTAATGAATTGCATTATTTGCTTAAATAAAATTTTGGGTGATGAATGCTTTCTTGTCAATTCAAAGGCTGGGTTGACGATAGAAATCTTACTTATATGGAAGTTGGATTTATTAAACAATCCTCCTAAAGTAAAATGTGGATTGACGAAAGGGCTACTACTTAAACGGCAGCCCTATGTGGCAGCGGCTGTCTTCTCAAAGGATAGGATTACGGGACGTGGATCTCCCGTGTCAATCTTATGCGTACGAATCGAATTGTATTCCAAGTCTTCTGTTACCGAAACCATATCTTGATATTCCAGTAGCAGATCTCTTAACTGTTCTTTGATCTCACTGCGACACCTCTTCCGGTAAGTAAGCTATCAATGAGTCACTGAGAGGGGTCTCTCTTCCCATCTTACCGTCCTCGTTATCCATACTGCGCAGGTCAACCTCGATCGGGTTTAGTCCTCCTAATGGCTGATCCTCAATCAACCATACTGGTCTCATTTACTCAAGTCTTATTATTACCAACTACGCCAACTACGCACAGTTGCTCGCTCAATCCTACTGCAGCTGCTGTTTACGCTTGTCCATATTTCGTGACTACCAGACTCGACCACTGCTGCTCTCTCAATGCTGGCGAGCATGAGCGGCCTGGATTGCATCTTGCGATCTGCAGCCCAACTGATTGATCTCAGGTCTAAATTCGACCACATCTCCAGCTATATGCGTGACGTCCTGCACTGGCTCCCTTCAGACTTAGAATCGAGTATGCATAGAATTGACTAGCTGCCTTAGTGTTAGGTATCGCCTCTGCCTACCTACTCATGCTCCCTCCACCCGACTGAACAAGGTCTCCTATATGTTCTACATGCGCGCACCGCCACCAGGCAGAACCGTGCCTTCTCAGCGGTATAGACCCCTCGATTTGGAAGGGCCTCTGACGCTCCGCTCCCCTCCTAGAACCCTCTCTCAGCAATCGTAAGGGAGGACCAGATGATAAATAATTGAAGCTTTAGACTAAGTTTAGAGAGTAGCTGTAGGCTAGTAAGGAGACAGAGTCATTGGACGCGTTCTTTGAATAAAAATCAAACTTTTATTCCGCGACTCGAGGCCACATAATCATAAATACACAGAGAAACAAGGCAGTCGTAATCGATTTCTTTAAACTTCTTAAGTGCCATCTGAAGTCAATTCGCAGGGCAGCAGCTTATTCACGAGCGCTTATTCACGAGAGTATACGGAGAGATATGTGGAATGAATTTGGTAACAGTACAGGCTTAGTGGGCAGTAAAACATCTGTTGAAACAAATTTAGGTAAAATGGGCTTTAAGAAATACAGGATAATTTCTGAACAGTGTTGGGCACGAGACCAAAAACTCAAGACCGAAACCGAGACCAAGACCGAGAGGTCCAAAACCAAGACCAAGACCGAGATCGAGTGCTCCGTGACCATGACCAAGACCGAGACAGATGATCCGAGAACAAGACTGATGCTTTTTTTATAAACAGTTCTTCAATTTATGAAGACGCTAAAACGAAATAACCAAGACCAAGACCACAGTTTTCCGGTCTCGAGACCACATCCCTGTCTCGAGACCACATCCCAGCTTCTGAACCACTAGACATGCTTCAACGAAGGACGTAGAATTACTTCTGACAAACACTTTATGTCTACTCAAGGGACACCTGTCAACCTCGTGCAACGTGGTGAAATGACTTGACAAGCAATAGTAATTAATAAATCTAAATAATCTGTATGTATACTGGCCATCAAAGAATCGGCAGAGATAAGTTGCTTAATTACAAGCACATGCTATGCACATCGATGCCGTTAGACGATATGTTTATATAAAGCTCGACAACTGTGAAAATAACTTAAAAGAAGGACGCCAGATAAAAATGCTAACTTATAAATGCAAATAACGGTGCCATGAAACTAATTGAAGATTTTCGTCATTAGAACGACACCTGTGTGATGCTAGTCTTTACTTTACATAAACCAGATACTTGGCCATGGAATTTAGTACAATGCTTACGGTTTTGTAAGAGTGATAAGATCCAGTTGTACAGTAAATCAGCTAATGACAATAGAACAAGTTGCTCAGATAGATATGTGTGCCTAACCGTATCAAAGGCACGAGAGAAGTCCAGCAAGAAAAGATAAGGCTCTTCTTGTAACATATTGTCACGATCAGAGAAACAAGGGAAGATGAAGTGAAGCCAGTGGGTCGAAATGCGTATTGGTCGCTAAGAGCAGAGTTAGTCTCAGGATCAGAGAATATAAGGTAAAAGTAATTTCTCACAACTGTTTTGTCCAACATGTGGCATAGTGCCAGAGTAATAGAAATAGGTATAAAATCAGCCTCATTTTGAGGATGCGCAGTTTTAGGGACAAGCGTGATACAGCTAGAGCGCTATTGAGGCGGCGTGTAAGAATAAGTCAGGAAGCTATGTTTTAGTTTAAATTAAATAAACAAAGATGAAAAAAGCGAATGATGTAAAAGTTACACACATAAGGCTAAGCTCATTACGCTAAGTGTTGCTAATATCTCTTAAGAACGGAAACAGCACAACAACAGATATAAAACTTTAAAATCAGCCAACAAAGGTTCACTGACCAAATCACCACTTGCGGCTAAGTTTATATTCATGGCACTGCACAAAGAACAGTGACAGATGGGAACATTTTAATTCGAAATACTGCAAACAACGAAAACACAAATAAGAGATCGAGACAAAGAGCGACCTTCATGAGTTGAACACACACTATAAAGTAATTGTGTAGCAAGATCTTAAAACTGGTTTATCGCCATCTCCTTGCATCGGAGGTCGTGGCTTAGGCAGAAAGAAATGCAATTTCTCCCAAAACAGTTTATCAGATACGGAAAGACATTTGTCCGATTTCAGATAAGCTCTTAGATTAGCATCCAATTCGTCAACAGTCAACAGCTTCTTGCAAGTGACGCCGTCTAAAAGTATCAGCAACAAATCATGATCCGAATGCTCCAGAGTCATGTGATGGTAGGCAACTTCAAACACAAACGAAACTTCTTGCATCAGAATAGCAGCATTTGAAATTACAACGATTGTTCTGTTGCTGAGCTTTATATTGTTTACTAACTCATTGTTTTTGTCTGTTCCAGCCAGCATGTCGCGATCCGGAATAAATAGCTTATATTTTGGTTCCAGATGAACGAGGAACACATCCTGAATCCACTGACGAACCAAAACGTCGGAATTGTCGTATATGGTAAATGCGTTGTAAATACATATTTCGTTTTCCTTCCGATTTCGACGAAGTCCAAACGATGAATACAAAACTACTTGAATAACGTAACGAAATCGATACACAAGCAGCAGCGTCAATATAAATGAAACGCCGAAACAGCTAGCGAAAGTTATAATTTCAAAATAATATTGAGAGTCAAAAATGCTTGTGGTCAAGTCATAGCAAAGAAAGTTATCGTCCGGTATGGTCACAATAGAAGTATCGTTGCAGAGAATTTTGGAGTCATTTGGAATGATCTCCAAGTGTTGCTGAATCCACTGCTGGAAAGTTCCATTGTCACATGGACATGCCCAAGGATTATCATAAAGAGTGAGTTGGCTGAGATAAGCAAGTGATTCAATATCTGCCATGTTGTCTGTGGTTAGAAGTTCAAGAGAATTGTTGTGTAAAGTCAGTATATTTAAAAGATAAAGATCTCTGAACGCTGATCCATCTATGACTGTGATGAAATTGTTATTCAGAAATAGCCACTCCAACTTGATTAAATTCGAAAATGCTCCTCTGTTGATGTTCACAAAATGATTTTGACTCAGATCCAAAATCAGCAAATTTGGAAATTTCTCAAAAGCATCTGGGCCTATTTCAACTATTTCATTTCTTTTCAAGCTTAATTTGTTTAGTTCAATCAGTGTAATTAAAACGAAATCTGCTTTGAAAGTGGTGAGTGAATTTCCTTCAAAGTAGATAATTTTTAATGAAGGTTCAAGATGTTTAGGAAATGTAGAGTATAATTTATATGAACAATCGAGTTGCGTGGGTCCTTCATGAATGTTGTCTGTGTAACACTCACATCCAGGTAGTTCAACAGTACAAAATTCTGTAACACGACAGAGAAAATCTTCTCTTGGTAGTATGCTGAAAGGTACTATAGCACCGGTCATTATTTGAGTGCAAAAGGGTACAATATAATGTGATATGTATTGATCATCTTTCAGCCAACTCATTTCGCACGAACACAAGATTGGATTGTCATTCAAGAAAACTCTATATGCCGCGTCTCTTCCTTCATTAAATAGTTTGAAAGGTTTGAATTGCGTCAGTTTATTCGAACTTAGATCGACCAGCCCTATGTTGATTGCCATTTCAAGAGCGGATTCGTAGACTTTGATAAGACTGCAATTTTTCAGAATAAGTCTTTCTGTGTAGATGATTGGTTGATTTGAAGAATCTTGTTTTGTTTGGTCCAGAAGCACAACAAGAGGATTGTGACTGAGATCAATTGTTATTGCATTTCTGATCACATGCAAGAAAAGATTTTTAGTTGATCGAATATTGTTGTGACTCAGATTCACAAAATTTAGAGTCAAAGATGATTTCCAATAATCAACAGAAAAATTTATATTCAAATTGTTCTGCGATAGATCTACAACTCTCAGTTTGCGGTTGTTGTAAAATGCATTTTTTGAAATTCGACTCAAGTTGCAACGACTGACGTTCAATACGTCCAACGATGGAAACTCGTCAAAGGAATTTTCATCCAAAGTACCTAATGGGTTTCCGTACAGTATTAGGTGTCTTAGGTTTTTCATAGTTTGATTGAAAAGCGGTAGGCGTCTGATGCAATTTCGTGTTAAATATAGGTATTCCAAGCTTTCAGACATGGCTGGTATGGATTCAAGACAATTATCACTCAGAAAAACGGCAAGGAGTCTATGGTTTGTTTTGAAAGTGTCTGGGTGAAGATGTGTCAATGAGTTGTTCACGATTGACAATTGAACTAAATTGGTAATGTTGGTGAAGGCGTCTTTATGTATTTCTTTGATTTGGCTCGAATCGATGCTAAGAGCCTGAAAAGACTGCCGATAAGGGTTTTGGGAAAACATGAAAGGTAATAGGGTTGATATATTATTATTTGAAAGGTTTAATATTATTAAATTTTTTATTTCGTATTGCAGAAATGCTTTTATATATGTTGAGTTATCGAGACGATTACCAATCAAAGATAGGAAGCCCAAGTAAGGACAGCCTGTGAATGCGTTGGGGCTTATTGTTGAGATTTCATTAAAGTCCAGCAATAATATTGTCAGTTTATCAGATTTTGCAAACGTGGTTTCACCCACACTGGTCAGTCTATTTGATCTTAGATCTAGAGTGATAAGATAATGCAGACTTCGGAAACTTCCTTCCAAATGTATAAGAATATTATCAGTCAAGTTGAGACCAGACAGCGACGGAAGAAACCTAAATACATTCAGATGGATTGCCTCAAGACGATTGGACGCGAGATTCAGTTCACGCAAACTGGTAAGACCTCTGAAAACGGACGCCCTTAGAAAAGTCAGTTGATTATCAGAGATATCGAGCTGAATTAACCGTGGAAACATAACGAAAGACTTGTCTTCGATGTCAGTAATCATATTGTTCTGCAAGAACAGGACAAGCAAATGATCTGAAGTTAAACTGGCAAACGTATTTCTCTGTATCAGCGACAAGGATGTCTTTTCAATGTCGATAACTCTAGCAAAATTTCCGCGTGCTTTTGCGTTTGCGCTGTAGTTATCACTCGTATCACATTGCAGAAACGGAAGAAAGTCACCAGGCCTACTCTCGTTGTTATCACCATTGCCGTAGATTTCAACCACAAACAATTTCTCCAACCCACACAGTGTCCCATTCATCACTGCGCCTTGCGTTATCGAGTTGTAAGAGATTCTAAAAAATTCAAGTGAGTGAAGGTCATGAAAAGCATCAACTTCCACGTGATCCAACCAAACCATATCGAATTCAAGAAGGTATAGATTTCGAAAATCTCTAAAGACTTGATGTGTAAGAGGCGGAAGACTGCTACATTCAAACACGGTCGAACGTATCCAGTCAGAGCTGTTCGTCTCTTCAGATGGTATTGAACGTAGACTGGACTCTTCCGATCGGTCGTACTTCGTACAGAGACAGACGGCTGCGCTAGTTTCAGTCGCAGCGCACGACAATCGTAAATATTCGAAATCAAGACGCATTGTCTTCCACGCATTAAACGACGAATGAAATTCCGAGTCACTGAGTCGTTTGTTGGAGACGGTCATTAGACTTCCATCGCTTTCCACTTCCGGCCAAACGAAGAGGACTTCATTCCAAATATTTCGCTCGAAAGTCCACTGTATCACAATGGGGCCAGTATAAATGACATCTTTCAAGAAACCAGCGCTATAGGTAATCGTCGGCTTATTCGAAAATTCGCAACTCACCTGATTTCCACAGGTTGTCATAGCAGCCAACCACATCACAATGACAAGGAATCTCATGGTTGACGAATACTGCTTCTGACAGCTACTTGAGCAAATAACTTTAACCAAAGTTTAGAAACTGTGATTTTTCCTCGGTAAGTTGCTTTATGATGAGTCTTTACTGGCTTTTCGTAATAGAGTTTGAGTTTACTCAAAAATAGTATGCGCCAAGGTCAATATTCCTGACTTTGGCCACAAGTTTCTTCAAAAATCTCAAAAAGAGTCTTTAATGCCGTCGATTGAACAATAATCCGAATATCTCAAGTCTCGCGTGAACAGAAGTTCAACGAAGACCAATCCTCCGACTCAAGAATTTCAACGCCTCACTCCAAGCTAGAAAATAAAATTATTCTCTATAATCGGTCATTAGTATTCCTAGTTGTCATTCAATTTTATTGCTTTATTTAATAATATATGGGGTATCAGCTAAATCGGGTTTAGGTTGAATAGAGAAACACATCTGAATATTACGGCCCTTAAGAGAGAGCACTTGCCAAAATATAACAATGGACGCTTACTATTTATGTATCCGGCGTTTTATGTATGCCTCAATAAAACATAAACTCAGCGATTTTTTACAACGTCCTGTTTTGATGAAATAACTCAGACTATGATGATGACGTTGATAGAGTAGGATTCGTTGAAGAACTTTCTCGAGTGACATTGATTGTCAAGAGGAAGGTCTTCGTATGTAGGTGGCCACCCAGTTCGTGTAATTTTAAAACCATCTAATTATTACAAATTACCATAGATGTCAACTGATGAGCAAATTAGGACATTGAACCTTAAAACGGAATTTTCTCACAGTCTTTTTCTTCCGCACAAACCCTGACCCTGAACTCTCAGAGCCAAGTATATTAAATGTCATTCGCGGATAGATGGCATTAATTAAACCATTTCGCTCTGCGTAGTATCTCCGAACTATAGGGCCTATTCACTCTAATCTATCTGATTCTGTGCTCCTGATGTGCTTAGACGAATGGCAACGCGTTCGGGACTGCTAGTCCCAGTGAGATACAGGGAATAGTTTGTTATTATGTCTCTTGAAGATACGGCACCAATTCTCAGAACGAATGGATAAATTGATTCTCTTTAGCGATTTTTTTCTCGGGCTCTTACACCATGGCATGATGTCATTTGGAAGTCGTTCCTTATTGCAAACCTCTCTTGAGTAGGCTACGAACGCGCCTAAGTCTAGGCCTACTGGTCTGGCATTTTATCTTACTCCGAATTTAAAATTATTTCACCCGATGATGCCCAGAGCCGGCCTTTGGGGTTGGCGATGTCGGGCGCCGCCCGAGGACGCCGGCGAGTTAGGGCGCCGAGAAATGGCCCACTTTTTATATTTTAGTGATATTTTTTGCTTTTAATAAATAATAATTTACATAAAGAATGTGTAATGTGCGAGGAAAATTTAAATGCCAAAAAAGCGGCCTGGCAACGAATACCGAAAAGAAGGGCAGAGGAAGAGCTTGACCAAAAATAAATAGTTTATGAGCATTGACAAATTTGTTACACAAAACAAGCAAGACGGTCGCACATAAGCAGGAGAATAATGTGCCGCTTTTGCTTCTAGTACAACTGTCGACACAACCATCCCCGCTGAAGGCGCTGATGAACTAATCAACATAAAAACTTCTCTTTCTGATAGGGCCTACGGTTAAAGATAAAATTATTCCGCACATTGCGTTAACATTTACGCAACAGCATACTATTCAAGAGTTATATACGATTTTAGGTCTATGGATTGCTATGCGAATTTCACTAACATTTCCTATAAATGTAGCAAGTTTTTCTAAACTGAAATTAATCAAGACGCATCTACAATATTTCACAAGTCAGAATTTCCAGTTTAGGATATCTACCTATTGAAAATGATATCGCCCAAAATCTTGACTTTTTTGTCAGGCTATAATTAAACCTTTTGCCGATAAAAAGGCCCGTAAAGTTAATTTCTTAGGCTATATCAATTAGTTATTTTGTGTTTTTGTTTGTGTTGAATGTGTTCCTTGCATTAATTTATAATTTTCTTGATTCTTGAATCTAAAATTTATAGGGGCTATGCCTTTTCTCGGTGGAGTCTAGACATAATTAATCGATATGTTTTTGTATACTATCAATCAATTAAATAGTTCCAATTTCTCATATTGAAAGGGGCGCCTGAAAAACTCCGCCCAAGGGAGCCAAGGAAGTCAAGGCCAGCTCTGATGATACTTCGCACAGAAAGTAGTAAAATTCGCCTATTCCCCACTCTTTAAAAATGATCCTAAGATTTCTTACAAGTTTTTTTAATTCCATAAAGCGCATTGGAAATCCTTAATACCTACCTATTCCTTTATTGCGGAAGTCATGCGAAGGATACAACGCCGGTCAGAAGCTATGTATTTACTGAGCAAGTCCTTTTGAACAAAAGCAGCGTAAGGTTTCAAACGCTGTAATATAGGCCTATCACATGCAGGCAATCGTCAATTAAATTATACCGACAATTATAGTTAATTATATGTATACATATCAATGTCTATATTGTGTTACGATTTATAGAACGCCGTAACTCAACAGAGGCCGAAAGTCGCATTAACAACTATTTCTTCGCCTCTGTCAACACTGTCATCTGGAGTTCTATGCTTCAAAATTTGCATCTTACGAGGGCTGTAGTAGGGCTAGATTTTTATAGGCCCTGATGAGTCCAATAAGGCCAACAGGTTAATAATTTAGTTGTCCTTGAACTGATATTTCATTAATGGTAATTGAAATTGGGAATTGAAATGCATGGGATCAATTAATTGATATTGCAGTTCCTTTTCTGGCGGAACACGCAGGAACGGCGCTGCTTCATTTTTTAGCAACAAACAAATAAAAACAGTAGGCCTAGTTGTGAAAAACCTCCTGAATTTGATTTTAAGTTTTACAATTTCAAGTTATTGCATTATATAATAAGTAAGTGTATAGATTGTGTCTCATAAATTTATTTTATTTGGTAGCTAATTTTAGCAGTGTTTCTTTCGACAATTCAAATGCGCTCGGGCACATATTTCTAGAAATAGGCACTGTGAAATTGTAATTGAAATTAAGAAATGTCATCACAATTGAAATTCAATTTAAATTGAAATGGACACTGTCAATTTAATTTGGTCTTGAAGTGGCTGAATGTAGTCTGCACCCTTCTCTGGATATCTTTTGTTTCATGCCCCAAATGCAATACAGATGTATATATTCCCATAGGGTCTCCATTGCAATGGTTTCAATCATATTTCACAGGTCATTCTGCTTGGGAGTATGTAACCCTTGGGTTCCTATGGGTTTGGGTTAAGTATCGCAATAATAACAGAGTTTCATGAAGCATCATCCTTTGGTATATTCATGGCCTTTGAATTGATATTTGATCATGAACTAATGCCGCGGGTCCTTTGAATTTATACTTTATGTCGTTTGAATTGACGTTTAGTTTTTTGAATTGATGCCTTATGCCTAGTTTAATTGATGTATTATGTGTTTAGGCCTAATGTGTTGACGCTGTATGTTTTTGAATTGATGCTTTGTCCTATATACTGATGCTCTATGTCCTTTGAATTGATGCTTTATCCTAAATACTGATGATCTATGTCCTTTGCATTCATGCTTTATCCTAAATACTGATGATCTATGTCCTTTGAATTCATGCTTTATTCTATATAGTGATGCTCTATGTCCTTTGAATTCATACTTCATCCTATCGACTGATGCTCTGTGTCTTTTTAATTGATGCTTTAAAAAAAGTGTAATAAGGCCATTTAATTGATGCTTCATGTCATTTGAATTGATGCTTTAGGTCTAATTTGTTGACGCTGTATGTCCTTTGATTTGATGCTTTATCCTATATACTGGTACTTTATGTCCTATGGACCGAGCTACTAAAATGATCTGAGATTGCAATGATTTGAGACAGAATCTCAGAGAATCTGTGAGCTCGGTACATTGTAGGACCACATCAAATTTAAGCTTATTAGCTTGTTGCCCGAATGGGGGTAGGTACATGGGTGATACTCTTTAAACATACACCAAGCCAGGTCACATACGTGGATTATATACGACAACAAAGAGGAATGTCATGAAATAAATTCTTTCTTGCGATAGCTGTAGACTTTTGGAACTACTTTGTCGACGAAACCTTCTCAGTGAAAACTACCACACCTATATAACCATGTAGAAACTGTGCTAAATAAATGTAGAAACTCAATTATGATGATACATATAGAGTCTGAAAAGTCATTTCCAGACGGTTAGTAATGCATTTGTAATTTTTGCACCCTTGTAGAGGTATGGCCTGCGTTACGGCGCTGAAGAAATTGTCGATTCAATAATAATTAATTTGGTGGGGAGTTTTGAAGACACATCAATTGGAGGAAAAGCATTTCGAATTCACCCCACCCTCATAATTGCACAGTTAGGGTAATGACGCAATGTTCAACGTATCAAATAAAGTTTAAACATGATGTAATTGCTAAATATAGATTTTAACGTATTGCTAATTAATGCGGACACTTTTGACAGGCCATTGTGACGGAAGATAGTCTGGGGTTAGGAGACGGAAAGTGGCTAATATCTACAGTCACTAATAGTACTCGTTTGGGCAGATCAGAACATAATTATCATCATTCGTTGTTGCTGTGGTGGTCGAATCTCGTTATCATCGAATTTGTTGTACTCGTAACTCTTGTGCAGTATACATACATCAGGAAGGCAATGACAGTAAAAGACAAAGAGCATTCGTGTTCTCCTCGGTCCGTGATCAAGTGGTCGTCCGTCCAATCAGACGTGGTAGGCTATTGTGATAGATGGTGAACTACAACCAATCATTTGTGTGGCACGGTAGCTGAGCGGTCGGCCGGTAACACTCAGTGTGTGCTGAGTGAGCAGGTGCGACCCTCGTCCGAGGCGTCAGTCACTGTGAGGGGACCTTGAGCAAGTCCTTCGCGCACAATTGCTCTGCAGTACAACTGCAATTGCGCCGTCGAGGCTTGTGCACTTCTGAGCAAAATATTTTGGAAGAAGGGCGATGCCAAATTTTAAGAATTTTTATTTCTATTTTAACCAATGCTGTCATGCCACTATGGCAAGGCCAGGAACAATTGATTATTTATCATAACCGATTAATTTGGAGTGGCTCTTCTGATATAAGTGAGGTATAAATACAGCTCTTTATGAGCATAAGAACATCGAATGGTCGGCATAACACTGAGATACAGATTGCTTATTTGTCATTTTAGTCTTTTCAACAACGGCTGTTTGAGCGTCACTGCATCGACACTTAGGCTGAATCTTCTACTGGTTTCTGCAATCAGTGTCGCAATATGCTGTTGTTCTGGCTTGTATATAGTCTAGCGAGGCTAAAGTCACCTGCAAATCGAGGAAAGGAAACTAGCGAAGCGCTCCATTCTATTCCTGAGTAGGAGTTGCATGGGACGAGCAAGTGCAGGGCCGGGCCTAGGGGGAGCAGCGGAGCTGTGTCCTAGGGCGCAAATGTGGAAAGGACGCAAATTTCAGGATGGAATAACTTATTTTTCCACTAAAGGCACATTTCTCAAAATGATGGGGCGCCAGATTGATACTAGGCACAGCATGCTCAGTGTGCAAATACTACTTTTCAAATGTGGGGACGTCAGATTGATACTAAGTACATGTCGCAATTATAGCTCGGTACGGCCCGGAGTAATTGCTTAGGTTACAACGAATATTACTAACGAATAAACCATATGCTGCGAATAAATGGAGTATTAAGTGAAAACGCTCACATAGAGTCATCACACAGCGCGAATAAATCACCTAATAAAATCCTTGGACTTGGCTACTTGTATCGAAGGATGTGACTTTGACAAAAAGAAATGCAATTTGTGCCAAAACAGTTTATCAGATACGGAAAAACATGTCTGATTTCAGATAAGCTTTTAGATTAGCATCCAATTCGTTGTCAGTCAACAGCTTCGTGCAAGTGACACCGTCTAAAAGTATCAGCAATAAATCATGATCTGAATGTTCCAGCGTCATGTGATGGTAGGCAACTTCAAAGACAAACGAAACTTCTTGCATACTAATATCAGCATTTGAAATCACTACGATTGTTCTGTTACTGAGCTTGACACTTTTTACTAACTCATTGTTCTTGTCTGTTCCAGCTAGCATGTCGCGATCCGGAATAAAAAGCTTATATTTTGGTTCCAGATGAACGAGGAACACATTCCGAATTCACTGACGAACCAAAACATCGGAATTGTCGTATACGATGAAGGCGTTATAGCAACATAGTTCGTTTTCCTTCCGATTTCGTCGAAGTCCAAACGTTGAATATAAAACTACGTGAAGAACATGGCGAAACCGGTAAACAAGAAGAAGCGTCACTATTTGCAAAATGCATAAAACACTTAATAAAATTAAGAACTCAATAAAGTAGTGGCTGTGCGAAATTCCTTTGATCATGTCGTAGCATAATAGTTTGTCGCTTGCTCACAATAGCAGTGTCATTGCAGAGTATTTCGAAAATACTAGTTATAATTTCCGACTGTTGATGAAGCCAATTCTTGAAAGTTCCGTTGTCGCATGGACATGACCACGGATTGTCATAAAGAGTGAGTTGACTGAGATAAGCAAGTGATTCAATATCTGCCATGTTGTCTGTGGTTAGAAGTTCAAGAGAATTGTTGTGTAATGTCAGTGTATTTAAAAGATGAAGTTCTCCGATAGTTGATCCATCAATGGTTGTGATGAAGTTGTTATTCAGATATTATTCTGATAAAGCAACTCCAACCGTGGGTCCTTTTTGAATATCGTTTGTGTAACACTCACATCCAGGCAGTTCAACAGTACAAAATTATGTGACACGACAGAGGAAATCTTCTCTTGGTAATGTACTGAAATGTACCACACTACCGGTAATTACTTCAACGCAGGAAGGAACAATATAATGTGATATGTATTGATCATCTTTTAGCCAACTCGTTTCGCACGAACACGAGATTATCATTCAATACTACCTTGTAGGCAGAATTTCTGCCTTGGTACAGCTTGAACGGTTTTAATCGCGTCAGCTTATTGGAAGATCGATCGGCTCAATATTGATTGCCATTTGCAGAGCAGATTTTGACACTTTGACCAGACTGCATTTTTTTCAGAATAAGTCTTTCGGCGTAGATGATTGCTTGATTCGAAGAACCTTGTTTTGTTTGGTCGGGTAAAACAACAAGAGGACTGTGACTAAGATCAACTGTCATTGCAATTCTAATCGTATGTAAGAAAAGATCCTTAGCAGATCGAATACTGTGGTGTACAATACATATTCAGAAAATTTACAGTCGAAGATGATTTCCAGTAATCAACAGAAAAATTGAGATTCAAATTGTTCAAATTGATTCAAATCCAACCAACGATGGAAATTCAGCGAAAGAATGTTCATCTAGAGTACCTAAAGGGTTTCCATATAGAAATAACAATTTTAGGTTCATCATAGTTTTATTGAAAAGCGGCAAATGTCTGATGCGGTTATTTGATGAATATAAGTATTCCAAACTTTCAGACATGTCTGGAATGTATTCAAGGAAATTATCATTGAAAAAAAACGATTTTAAGTCTACGGTTAGTTTTGAAAGTGTCTGGGTGAAGAAACGTTAATCTGTTGTTCATGAGCAACAGGATAAATAATGAATCAGGATTGGTAAAAGCGTCTTTATCTATAACTTTGATTCTGCTGGATGCTAAGAACCCGAATAGAGTATATATCAGGATTTTGTGAAAAGATGAAGGGTAACAGACTTGATATTTTGTTCTGTGCAAGCTCTAGGATTATCAAATTGCTTATCTTAAATTGCAGAAATGCTTTTATATGTGTTGCGTTGTCGAGGGGGTTGCCAGTCAAATCGATATGCCATAAGTTAGAGCAGCTAATAAATGCGTTTGGGCTTATGGTTGAGATTTCATTAAACGGTAGTCTTAGTTCCCAAAGTTCCTCAGAGTTGGCAAATGTTGTTGAATTACACTCTTCAATCTGTTTGATTTTAATTCCAAAATCACAAGCTGTTTCACAAGACCGAATCTTCCTTCCAAGTGTATTAATCGATTGCCAGTCAAATTAAGAACGATCAGCGACGACAGATCGTAGAAAACGGCCACATTAAGGGTCTCAAGACGATTGAAAGCGAGACTCAGTTCAAGAAAACCAGTAAGACCCTTGAAGACCCTCTGAGAAAAGTTAGTTGATTTTCCGAAATATCAAGCTGTATTAATTTCGAAAACCCGTCGATTGTTTCGTCTTCTATGTCAATGATCATATTGTTTTGCAAGAAAAGTACAAAGGAATAAGAAGAAGTTAGACTGTCTAACGTGTCTTTCCTCATCAGCGAAAAAAAAAGTGTTTTTAATGTCGATGATCCTAGCAAAATTTCTCCCAACCTTTGAACTTTTGTTATTATTTCTACCACATTGCAGAAACGGAAGATAGTCACCAGGCCTACTCTCGTTGTTATCACTACTGCCGTAGATTTCCACCACAAACAATTTCTCCAACCCACACAGTGTCCCATTCATCACTGCGCCTTGCGTTATCGAGTTGTAAGAGATTCTAAAAAATTCAAGTGAGTGAAGGTCATGAAAAGCATCACCTTCCACGTGATCCAACCAAACCATATCGAATTCAAGAAGGTATAGATTTCGAAAATCTCTAAAGACTTGATGTGTAAGAGGCGGAAGACTGCTACATTCAAACACGGTCGAACGTATCCAGTCAGAGCTGTTCGTCTCTTCAGATGGTATTGAACGTAGACTGGACTCTTCCGATCGGTCGTACTTCGTACAGAGACAGACGGCTGCGCTAGTTTCAGTCGCAGCGCACGGCAATCGTAAATATTCGAAATCATGACGCATTGTCTTCCACGCATTGAACGACGAATGAAAAAATTCCGAGTCACTGAGTCGTTTGTTGGAGACGGTCTTTAGACTTCCATCGCTTTCCTGATTTGTATCGATCGGCCAAAAGAACAAGACTTCATTCCAAACACTCCGCTCAAACGTCCAGTGCACTATTATGGGATAAAAATAGACGGAATGTTCCTATAATACGATGCTATAGGCTGTTGTGTCTGAAGATACGTAACTCATCTGACGTGTTGACAGAAGAACCATGCACAGCAAAACAGCAAATATTTGCATGTTGAATTATTATTATTGCTCGATGCAACATATTAGTTCTAAGCAATTTGTTTCAGTCAAAGCCTCACAGGTCGATTAATAATACAGTGTTGCTTTCTCAGTAAGAATGAACATACCAGAAAAGGAGGTCATTTTTTTATAGACCTTCAGTAATTAAAGTTTGAAATCATTAGTTTATCGACAATTCCTCCAATAAAGAAAGATTGATATAGGCTCAATCTAATAGACTAATAGAATATCCTCAAATGTATTATCTCTTCGCAATTTTATTGCCCTCAGCGAAGCACCTGCCTGAAGGTGCAGGTGTATATGGCTGAACGAGCAATAGTCCAATGCAAACGGTCTTTGATATTGTAACGGTTCAGGGGTACGCCTGCCTGGTGTCGGCCTGCTGTTGTGTACGCCTGTCTACTGTGTTCTTTCTTCTGTGGTATCTGCCTGCTGTGCGCGCCTATCTACTATCTGCTGTAGTCTATCTACTATCTACTGTAGATATCTACTATCTACTGTATCCTATCTACTGTAGTCTATCTACTGTGTAGTCTCTACTGTCTACTATCTACTATCTACTGTAGTCTATCTACTATCTACTGTAGATATCTACTATCTACTGTATCCTATCTACTGTGTAGTCTCTACTGTCTACTGTCTCCTATCTACTGTGTATCATCTACTATCTACGGCAAATTAGTATAAAGGGAGAGAGTCGTGTCATCGGGGAGGGTCGTCATCGGAGAGTCGTCGTAGGATCGTGGTCGTCGCCGTCGTCTGGAGAGTCGTCATCGGAGAGTCGTCGTAGGATCGTGTTCGTCGCCGTCGTCTGGAGATTGTCATCGGGGAGTCTTGTAGATTCGGCTTCGGCCTTGCAGTCTCGGCTCCTATAAAGCACGAATAGTCGTCGTGGCTTGCGATAGTCGTCGTGGATATAGTCGTCGCAGATTTGCGATAGTCGCCGTCAGCCATTGACGTAGCATAGTAGTCGCCGTCAGCCATTGACGTAGCATAGTAGTCGCCGTCAGCCATTGACGTAGCGTTGTAATTACTCGTTAGTTATCGACGTAGGGCGTATTGAGGGAGTGAGAAACGGACTGTTTCCGAATCGGCGCTACAGAAGTATTGTTTTCCGTTGTACGTTAAAAGAAGATTATCGAACAAGCGTGTCTTATTCCAAGCGTCATTCAGAAAGGAGCTATTTAAACCTTAAATGGTTAGTCTTCAGCAAACCACTGAAGCCTTACTCAGCGGACTGCAACACGAACTACCCCCATATCGGACGGGGCTGCAAGTCGTCATCCTGGTCACTGTCGAATAGGCCCCGTTCCGTTACAATATTTATGCATCCGGTGTTGAAAAGAAATTGCATTAAAGCGAAGGAGGTCCGCACAAGTGATTTTTATGACCACATCTTATGGGCAGCATGTTCAGTTTGATTAATGAATTACGCTATTTGCTCAAATGGTATTTAGGGTGACTGCATAATATCTCTTCTGCTATTCCGGGACACGATAGTTTCTCCAATCTAAATCAAAGTCAATTGGGGATTGGTCTTATTGGGATGAGAGCTACACTTGCCCAATGACTCAGGTGAAACGCATTTTAAGATTTTTCAACTAAAATAGCATCTATTTGAAGTTTTTAAATTATAGACTCTAATTTCAAGAAGGCAAATGCTATACGATCGCCGTAAATTGATCATTTTGAAAATAAGAGCCTATAATGGCAGAAGTGCAGCACTACGGTGCTGATGCAAAATGGACCTAGACCTTGAATCCACACACCTCAAAGCTCACTAGTCCAAGCTACTACCAGATTGTTATTCTTCATAATGATTAGCCTATCTCTGATTGTTATCGACCTAGCATCATGTCACTCCCTTTTTTTAAATCACACTGTTGGCTAAAAATTAGTGAATCCACAACTAAGTTCTATCACCAACCTACAACTCCCTACTGCAAGTCCAAATGTGCTCGTGAACTCTTTACCATCCAACCAACTAGTTCTCCCGATCATCCTCCTGTCTCAGTCTTTCTCGATCTCACGGTCACTTCTCATCTCAAGTTCTCCAGCCGAGGTATATCCCACACTGCACTAGGTCTACGTCTTGGAAACGCACGACCTTCTTCCTCTCGCATTTTTTCGATTCCTCTGCGTCATTGTCAATCAGTGAACGTTAGGCTATCTGTCAAAAACTCTTCTATCATCCCTCGAACTTTCCACTCAGAACTGAAGTGGAGGTTTGAATGAAAATAAGAGCCTGTAATGGCAGAATTCCTACCCTGCCTCATTCAACCCTCCACCTTTTTAATTCTAAACGACATCCACCTTAGCAGCTCGACTCGGATCTCATTCGGACAACCCTTTTGGACAACCCCTCTGACTTGACGCAGCACCCGGTAACAAACGGAGCCCTGCGCTTGGCTTCGAGTGGCCCTTAAAAAGTTTGGAGTTCATGATTACGATTATAATTAGACATAAACTTGTTGGCACATATTAGAGAATGTAGGCCAAATGGCCAATAGCTATCGTCATAGGGAACGCCGATCGAGTTCAGCACATAGAATAAACATGTTTTATTAATTTTTCATTTTGAAAGAGATGCCCCGAAAAACTAAGCCCGAGGGCGACAAAAAGACTAACTTCGGCACTGGTTGTTATTTCTACTGTCAAATAATTAGAACATTAAATGGCATTTTCTACATGTTTGCTCATAGAAACACCATTCCGGGACGCTACATTGTCCCGGAATAGACCTGACCGGGATATTTTTATCAATTCCGGGACTGTCCCGGACAATTCATGACACGTGGTCACCCTAACAAAATTGTGGGAGATGAATAAATTCTTGTAACAGTAAAAGGAGGGTTGATGATAGAAATTTTATTTAAATGGAAGTTGGAATTATTAAGTAAGTAAAGTAAGTATATTCTTTAATACCGTCTGCAAACGCACAACGGGTACAAGAGAAAACATAAAAAACTTACAGTTTATATAAAAATTGAAGATAAATAAATCTATCTTCCCGATAAGTAAAATGTGGATTGATGAAAAGGTTTATTGCATAAACAGGAGTTTGACTCATGACAGGAATTCTTGGTAAATACATGCTGCATTGATGAATATAATGCTTGTTCAAATAGATGCTGGTTGATTGAATGACATTATTTTCCTAATTTGAAATTAATTCTTGCAAAGCATAAGCTGGATTGACGATCGAAACTTTGATTAAATGGATCCAAAAGATATTTCAGCAAATTCAAAGAGACGACATTGAAAGCTTGCAGCAACCTATATAAATCTTTTTTTCACTGTGGGATCGCTTTCTGAGTTAAAAGCCACACGTCGAGCAGTATGAGACGGGGATGATTGCGTTTTCTTTGCCCTGGTCTGTCCGCGCCAGTCATGCCCTCGTAGCTTGTCAGAGAACCTTCAGAAAAATGCATCTGACCAAAGTCAACGCTACATGCAGTTCGTTATCTCTTCAGAAATCACCGTTTACCAACGACATCGTCGAGGAAACACCATTCACCACCCTTGTGCATTTCGAAGTCAAAGTCGCAGGCGAGGTTCCGAAATCAGGATACAGTTGCAAGAACCGCGATAGACAATGGTCTCCGGATTTCAACGGGAGCTGCAGAGGCCTACTTCGCCGGGTAGCGATCAGGGTTGAGGGAACAACGTGACGAGTGATGACATCTTACAACTGAGTAGAGCCAGTCACATTGGGCGCAACTGCCGATGAACTCGCCTCTCCGATGCTGCGACCGCACCTGGGTGTCAATCCTCGGCTACGGCGGAAATCGTAGAGATGAGCGAGACGGTCTTCGATCCCGAGTAGGTAGATCAACCAAATTCCCTTGCGACGCCAGAGGGTAAGGCTAGTAAGACATGAACTTTTGAGCTGGGTAGAAGTTCCAAGTACTACATGGAGAATTTGCTGTGGCACCATTGTTCAACATGATATTTATATTACCGATATCGATGATTGCATTTTATGAAAAATTTCGAAGTTTCGTGGTGACAATTAGCAATGCAAGGTAGGCTTAGTGGCTAATGAAGAATAATGAAGTTGATCCGAAGCAATCTGCAAAATTGATGGTGACAGTACGCTTCTGGCGTTTTAGGCGCGTTCGGATATTCGTCGAGGTACAAGGTGGACCACAAAGGCATTCGTCGGGATTTGGTCGGTAGATTGAATAGCTATCCGTGACTATAGGTCAAGGTCATTCCAATGGCCGCGTTGCTCGTCTTCCACCGAGACGAAAACCATCGGCTACAAGAAACGTATGCAATCGTACGACGAGACTCGACTGCGTACATAAGAAGGGATGGACTGATGCCCACACCTGGCCTAGGCAACTTCCGAAAAAAATAATAACGATGTAATGTAATAGAACCTTTATATAGCGCCCTCAATAGATCTACTCAATGATTTGCGGTTAAAAAGATCTGACTTATAAAGTGCAGCGGTACATGTGGCTATAAAATGAATTGATAAAAACAAAGTAATCAATTTAGGGTAACATTGCCTACACTAAAAGAGCCGTTTAATTACAAAGAGCTACTCTGCAAAGTAAATATTTAGACGATAAACGGTGACGAACGGAAGAAACATGAAATCAGATTTTGTCACCTACTATGACAACGCCAATTAATCACGGCAAATAGTGCAGATCTTTTCTAAAATGGCGGAGACAATGACAGTCGGACGAAGCAGTGAAATAGAAAAATTTCTGCGGTAGGTGTTTATCATCTCGGCCATCATGTTTCGAGGACTTAAGAGAATGTTGCGACACATTCCTAAAAAAGCAGCAGTAAGTTGACATAGTATAGAAATAAGATCCATAGATGGCGAGTAATTGAATATAAGCTACGAACGGTTGAAAGACGTATTTAAAAAAGAATCAACTTGCGTTGTTAGTCAATGAGCAATTGATAGTCGAACTGGGTACGACTTATTTTCACGTATATCGCCTATTTCCGAGCAATCTTATCCAAGTAACTTTAATCATTTAAACGATGGACGTGCAAAACAGCGAATTCTATTTGTACAGAAGAGAAGAGGACAAGTTTTCTTCGCTTTCTTTCGACGTTTCAAGGGGTCGTCCATAAATGACGTCACGCAATTTTGGACGATTTTGACCCTCTCCTGTTTGTCACACGTCGTCGCAAATGCCATACCCCAAAAACGACATCACAAAGCTCTGACCCCTCTGAAAAACCCAGATGTCCAGACTGTCATATGCAAATTTACTTATAATTATAAATAATGTACTTATAACCTAAAACTACATAAGACTACATTGTAAATGACCCCAAGAAACGAATTCCAAGTGTACAGGAGAGGAGATCACGAGTTTTCTGCTTGTAAGCGACGGAAGACCAACGTAGGCCTACCTCAATCAAATTAATCATCAAATGAGTTTATATCGATGATATAATTTATTGATAATTATTTGTATTGCGCCGGACTTTGTAATTAAGATTATTTGTATTCGCAAATTAACTTATCTTGACTGCTTGGACTTAATATCTTTCAGCATTTTATATAGGATCACTTGTCTTTTACTCTTTTACTGTCTCGAACTGTCTTGCACCTAATGTCTCGGGCTCGGTCTTGGTACCTCACTGTCTCGGTCTCGTCTTGGTCTTGAAGTTTCAAGTCTTGCATACAACACATGCTAGAGGTATACTTAGAATTAGTAGGGCCGCAGAAGGAAAGAATTAAAATGATTCAACTGACAGCAGTGCACAAAAGGAGGACCAGATTATAACAAATAGACGCTTTAGAGAGTAGCAGTTGCAAGGAACGAGATTGTGTCATTAGAAAAATATAGGGAGAGATATTATGTGGAATGATTGTGATGATAGAACCGGATCAGTGGGTGGTATGACATCATTTTGTCATCTAAGACAAAGTTGGGTAACATGGGTTTTTAACAAATCCAAGTTAACACATGAACCACTTAACAAGGTTCAAAGAGCAAAGGATGTAGAATTACATCTGGAAAACACTTGATGTCTACTCAAGAGACACCTGTCAACAGCGTGTAACTTGGTGAAATTACTTGACAAGCCCTATAAATTTATTGCTTTAAATAACTTGTATTTATAAAGGCAATAATAGAACCATCAGAAATAAGTGGCGTAAGTACAAGCGCACGAAATAGTATAATTGAGTCCTCGACCCCTTGTACGAGCGTCCGCACTGCACTAAATATGGGGCGAAATCTCTCCCCTCTGTACCATTAATGCTAGCATAGTTCCAAGGCTTCGGATTAGGACCTATGCACTTTGTCGTTGCCATTTCCAACCTTAAATCTAAACATAGTGGCAATCGTCTTCCAAAATATGATAGTTACTTGTTGATTCCAGCTTCCTGCATTGACAGTACACTATCCGAACTTGACCATATCTTGACTTGGGCTAGTATTAGCAATCTTAAATTAAACCATGCCAAATGTAAAGAAATGACTGTTACTCGGCCCAAGTCCAAGCTTACTGCCCTGCCTCCTCCCTTACCTGGTATTGAGTGGATCCACGAGATACGAATTTTGGGAGTGACCATGTCTGATAGAGATGGTTTTGAGGCACACATTGACCAACCTTGCTGTAAGACCCTATAATCCATGTTCGCTCTACGTGTTTTAGCTGCCCATGGACTCCATGGTCAACGATTGTCTGATGTTGTTCGTGCTACCACCCTGGTTCGACTACTCTACGCCTATACCGTTTGATGGGGATTACCAATGTACAGGAACGAAATCGCCTAAATGGTGTTCTAAGAAAACTGACCCACTCTGTCTTCCTTCCTGTTAACGTTTCTTCTTTTGAAGAGCACTACTCTAAAGCTGACTTTGCTCTCTTCCGCTCAGCCCTGTTGAATCCATGTCATGTCGTTCATGACCTGCTCCCTCCTTGTAAGATCGCCCTTTACAAAGCGATCCAGGCCACATGACCTCATCCTACCTAGAATTGATACCTTTGAAAAGAGATCTTTCATCATGCGAATGTTATTTGACTTTGTTTGAAATTATAAGCTATTATGCATTTGCTGGTAGTCTAATATAGAATATTCTTACTCACTTACTTAAATTATACTACACAGGAAACTTATATTTTTAGACACACAATGAACTGCGTTATCCAGATTTATTTGTATATGAGACTAAAAGACTGGTTTGTTAGAATCCTATTGCTGACACAGTTTGTCTATTTGCGATTTCTGTTAGAGTTGGTATAATTGTCAAAAGTACTTTCAATACTTGAATGTTCTTCGAACCTGTTAAAATTTTGATACTATTATTTATGCAGTATGTAAGCTAATGTGCGTTTGCTGGTAGTCTAATAAAGTATATTCTTACTTACTTACTTATAAAAGTCACACATAAGACTAAAGATATAAAAGTCACACACCAAGCTAAGACTTAATACGCTAAGTGTTGTGAATATCTCTTCTCGAGAACAAAAATCAAACTTAAAAATCAGCCATAACAGATTCAATTTCAGTGAGAAGTCACCACTCGCGAACTCACACACGCACATATACAAAACACACGAAAGTGTTATGTACATTGTACAAGTTACTATAACGAAGTTTTGACACTACACATAGAACTTTCGCAGAGACTGCTGTAAACATTTCAATTCGAAATACTGCGTAGTACAAAAACACAAACATAGCAAGAGATAAACCAACTCAACGAACAGCGTAGAACACACGCGTTGAACAAACACTATAAAGTAATTGTGTAGCAAGATCTTAAAACTGGTTGATCATCGTTCTTTTGCATCGGAGATCGTGGCGCAGGCAGAAAAAAATGCAATTTCTCCCAAAACAGTTTATCAGAAACGGAAAGACATTTGTCCGATTTCACATAAGCTCTTAGATTAGCATCCAATTCGTCAACAGTCAACAGCTTCTTGCAAGTGACGCCGTCTAAAAGTATCAGTAACAAGTCATGATCCGAATGTTCCAGAGTCATGTGATGGTAGGCAACTTCAAACACAAACGAAACTTCTTGCATCAGAATAGCAGCATTTGAAATTACAACGATTGTTCTGTTGCTGAGCTTTATATTGTTTACTAACTCATTGTTTTTGTCTGTTCCAGCCAGCATGTCGCGATCCGGAATAAATAGCTTATATTTTGGTTCCAGATGAACGAGGAACACATTCTGAATCCACTGACGAACCGAAGCGTCGGAATTGTCGTATATGGTAAATGCATCGTAACAACATAGTTCGTTTTCCTTCCGATTTCGACGAAGTCCAAACGATGAATACAGAACTACTTGAATAACATAACAAAATCGATACACAAGCAGTAGCGTCGATATAAATAAAACTCCGAAACAGCCAGCGAAAATTATAATCTCAATGAAGTACTGGGTGTGAAAAAGGTTTGTGGTCAAGTCATAGCATAGAAAGTTTTCGTCCGATATGAACACAATAGAAGTATCATTGCAGAGAATTTTGGAGTCATTTGGAATGATCTCCAAGTGTTGCTGAATCCACTGCTGGAAAGTTCCATTGTCACATGGACATGCCCAAGGATTATCATAAAGAGTGAGTTGACTGAGATATGCAAGTGATTCAATGTCTGCCATGTTGTCTGTGGTTAGAAGCTCAAGAGAATTGTCGTGTAAAGTCAGAATATATAAAAGACGAAGATTTCCAAAAGCTGATCCATCTATGGTTGTGATGAAGTTATTATTTAGGTAAAGCCACTCCAACCTTATTAAATTAGAGAATGCTTCTCTGCTGATTGTCACAATGTGATTTTGACTCAAATCCAAAAGTAGTAAACTTGGAAATTTCTCAAAAGCATCTGGGCCTATTTCAACTATTTCGTTTCTTCTCAAGTATAGTTTATCTAGGTTATTCAGAGTTATTGAAACGAAATCAGTTTTGAAAGCGGTGAGTGCATTTCCTTCAAAGTGGATGATTTGTAATGAAGATTCAAGATGTTTAGGAAATGTAGAGTATAATTTATACGAACAGTGGAGTTGCGTGGGTCCTTCATGAATGTTGTCTGTGTAACACTCACATCCAGGTAGTTCAACAGTACAAAATTCTGTAACACGACAGAGAAAATCTTCTCTTCTTAAGGTACTGAAAGGTACCACAGTACCGGTAATTACTTCAACGCAGGAAGGTACGATATAATGTGATATGTAATGATCATCTTTTAGCCAACTCATTTCACACGAACACAAGATTGGATTGTCATTCAATACAACCTTGAATGCTGAATTTCTGCCTTGGTACAGTTTGAACGGTTTGATTTTCGTCAGATTGTTCGACGTCAGATCAACCAGATTAATATTGATTGCCATTTCCAGAACGGATTCGGAAACTTTTACAATACTGCAATTTTTCAGAATGAGTCTTTCAGTGTAGATGATTGGTTGAACAGAGGAATTTGGTTTTGTTTGGTCAGATAATTCACTAAGAGGATTGTTACTAAGATCGATTACTAGGGCGTTTCTGATCGTATGCAAGAAAAGATTTTTAGTTGATCGAATATTGTTGTGACTCAGGATTACATATCTTATGGTCAAAGATGTTCGAAAGTAATCAACCGAAAAATCGATTTTCAAATTGTTCTGCGATAGATCTGCAACATTCAGTTTGCTGTTATTGTAAAATGTATCCTTTGAAATGTAACTCAAGTTGCAACGACTGACGTTCACTGCCAACACTGAAGGAAATTCAGCGAACGAATTTTCATCTAAATAAGTTAGTGGATTGCCGTACAGTATTATCTCAGAGAGATTTGTCATTGTTTTATTGAATAGCGGTAGGTGTTTGATGCAGTTTCTTGTCAAGTATAAGTTCACGACGCTTTCAGACATCACTGGAATCGATTTGAGGCAATTGTCATTCAGATAAACGGTGTGAAGTATGCGATTCGCTTTGAAGGTGTCTGGGTGAAGATAGGTTAAGCTGTTATTTCCGAGTAGCAATTGCTGTAATGCATAAAGGTCGGTGAAAGCGTCTTTGTCCACAGTTTCGAGTTGGTTAGAATCCATGCTCAAAAGTCCAAAAGGGTATTGATCGGGTATTTGTGAAAACATGTAGGGTAATATACTCGATATATTATTCTTAGAAAGGTTTAAGAAAACCAAATTTGTTATTTTGTTTTGCAGAAATTCCTTTATATGTATTGAGTTATCAAGACGGTTACCTGTCAGATCCATGAACCATAAGAAAGGGCAGCTCGTGAAAGCTCTGGGGCTTATTGTTGAGATTTGATTAAAGTCTAGCCATAGTTTCATAAGTTTCACGGAATACCGAAACGTGTCTGCATTGACACTGCTCAGTCTGTTAAACCCAAGACCTAAATTCGCGAGTTGTGGAACGCGGCTAAATCTTCCGTCTAGATGCATTATTAAATTTCCAGTCAAGTTGAGACCCATCAGCGACGATAGATTATAGAACACAGCCACATTGATGACCTCAAGACGATTGAACGCAAGATTCAGTTCAAGTAAACCTCGGAGACCCTTGAAAACGGACGGCCTGAGAGAAGTCAGATGATTTTCAGAAATATCAAGTTGGTATAATTTTGAAAACCTAGCGAATGTTTCGTCTTCTATGTCTGTGATCATATTGTTTTGCATGAAAAGGACAAAAAAATAGGACGACGTTAAACTGCTAAACGTGTCTTTCTTTATCAATGATAAGGACGTGTTTTTAATGTCGATCACCCAGGCATACTGTGTCCGGACCTCTTCCCTTCCGTTATTGTTTGTATCACATTGCAGAAACGGAAGAAAGTCATCGCTGTCGTTATTGTAACCGTTGCCATAGATTTCAACCACTGTCAATGTCTTCAGACCACACAGAACCCCATTCATCACAGCGCCTGCCTTTATCGAGAAGTTGGATATTCGGAAATATTCAAGTGAGCGAAGGTCTTGAAAGGCATCACCTTGCACAACATCCAGCTGAACCATATCGAATTCAAGAAGGTATAGATTTCGAAAATCTCTAAGGAGTTGACGTGTAAGTGGCGGGAGACTGCTGCATTCAAACACGGTCGAACGTATCCAGTCAGAGCTGTTCGTCTCTTCAGCTGGTATTGAACGTAGATTGGACTCTTCCGATCGGTCGTACTTCGTACAGAGACAGACGGATGCGCTAGTTTCAGTCGCAGCGCACGACAATCGTAAATATTCGAAATCATGACGCATTGTCTTCCACGCATTGAACGACGAATGAAATTCCGAGTCACTGAGTCGTTTGTTGGAGACGGTCATTAGACTTCCATCGCTATTCACCTCCGGCCAAACGAAGAGGACTTCATTCCAAATATTCCGCTCGAAGGTCCACTCCATCACCTTGGGATAACAGCAGATAGCTTTTTCCAATAATACAACTCTATAGGTTATCGTGTCTGCCGATTCGCAGCTCACTTGATTAAAAAACACAACAATCAGCGTCAACGATATAGCATGAAATGTCATGTTGAATGATTACTGTCTCATTCAAAGTTCTACTTCATAGATTGCGAAACGCTATAGATTCTCCTCATTGGTGCTCATGCTTGAAAGAGAGACTTTGTTCAATAGAAAGCCTTTAAGTAGTAACTGTTTTATCTTATTAGGCTGTTTGACAACGCCTCGTGCATAGGACAGCAGGAGCGGTTGAGTGGGTTTTAAGAATGCCGCGAATATCCTCATATCCTATTGCTAGATATATTGTCCTGCCAAATTATAACATATACCTGAATGTCTCAAAGATCGCACGAACACTTAATCAATGCCACCTCTGCCTATTCTTAATCAGCGAATCATTTGATTTATTGTGCCTTGGGACAATATTTTCCCGTTGCTCAAAAGAAGCCGCAATAAATTGATTTTTACAACGTCCTATTCTGACGAAGATGACTAAGACAGTGATGATGATGATGATGATGACGATGACGATGACGATGATGATGATGCTGGTGATATTGGTGATGATGGCGTATATGCATATTCATGTGTCATCGGTAAAGTTGTCACACCGAAGCATACGTGGCTATATGGGGTTGGCAAACATCCCGCAGTTGATCTGGAATAACCTAAACTGTTCGTCAACAATTAGCTGGTTTAATGAGCGCTTCCGACGTTCTCGTGAAGATGGTTAAATGCTCGAAGTATGGCGAGTTCACTGTTTGTCGCTTGTTCACGTGATGTTGGAAATAATCATGGTGCCCTACAATTAATGCATCCGCGATATTCTCGGTTACGGATGGTGTGTTGTTGACCAGGAGAAGAACGTGAAAACTCCGGACTGTTCGTTTTATTTTCTTGTTACCAACATGGCGACAGCCAAGCGGTAATGATAATTAATAGGTTTTTGCTAAAATCGTCCAGAACGAGGACAATCCACATGGTTGACTTGACCAACGTAACAGCAACAGACTGGAACACAAAATACCCATAAATTGGCAGGATATTATTAAGCATATAAAGCCATGTTTAGGCCTACCGTTAGAATCCAATTAAAGTGCAAATTCTTTCCGGATGAAGACTTTTCGGCGGCGATTGGATGTTTAGACAACGAGATCTCGTCGCAGCGAGATTATGATGACAACATATGTTTATTTCTATACTTTCCGAGTGGCAAGGAGGAGGCCTTTCAGATTGGAGTAATTTCCGTTTAATCTAATTATCACTAATCCAATGGTGCTGACCTCGCAATTCCATTTAGAGAGTCTTTCTTTATCTATTCTTTCCAATCGTCTCTCCGCCTTATCTTCTTTACTTTTGTACTCTTCGCTGTCAATCCCTCCTAATCCTCTTCTTACTAATTTCAACCACCTAACTCTGTCTCTCTCTGTCTCTCTCTGTCTCTCTCTGTCTCTCTCTGTCTCTCTCTGTCTCTCTCTGTCTGTCTCTGTCTCTCTCTGTCTCTCTCTGTCTGTCTCTGTCTGTCTCTGTCTCTCTCTGTCTGTCTCTGTCTCTCTCTGTCTCTCTCTGTCTCTCTCTGTCTCTCTCTGTCTCTCTCTGTCTCTCTCTGTCTCTGTCTCTGTCTCTGTCTCTGTCTCTCTCTCTCTCCCTCTCTGTTATCTTTGCCATCCACATCTTACTATGTAAAAGTTAGCGGGACATGTCCAGCTCTGGCACACCTTTTCTTCATCATCCCTCATAGCTCCTCATCGTTTGCTGGTTTTAGCGTTACCACTCATTGTTTTAATTGTCGAATATATCAACCATATTTATTTCTGCTCTAGTACTTTTTACGGGTGATGATTGAAACCAAAAATCGCTTGAATTTAATTAAACTTTTTACGAGTTATAACGTCTGTGTCCGACAAAGCATTAAGCTTGACGTCAAGTTAAGCGTGTGGGCTAATGTGAACATCGCTGGGTAGATGTTCGTTGATTTAGTGTGATAAGTCGTCTGCAAGTTTTACACTATAGCAAAGTTCCTGGCAACTTAAACATCGAGGACTTGAAGTGGGACGGAATGAAACGATATGCCAGGAGAAGTGCCGGTATGGCACCTCTCCTGGCCTACTGTAAGCATACCGGATTACCGGTACTTCTCCGGACCAAAAAGTCATAAATACAACAGATGCAACAAATTTTAGTAATTTTAATTTATCGTAAGAGTTACACAAAAATGGTCGGGCCCTAGCTGGATGTATGAAACACTTTGTACATGGCAGGAGAGGGGAATAGTTCTTGAACTTCTTGTAACCATACCGGCACCTCTTTCCCCCACTTCAAGCCCTGCTTAAAACTTGAGGGTCACGATTCTATTTCTCTATGTTGGCTGCATATTTTAGTTGTATTGTATTTAGTGCTCTGTATTGCATTATACTATACATCAAAACTTTTGCCATATCGAAGTTCACGGACAACCATGAAAGGTTCGATAAATATCATGGTTAAGAGTAAGCGAAAATGCAGAGACCGACCTTATGTCGTCGATATTTTTCGACCACCGCTGCCCCTTTAAATGGGAGTCACCCTTTCAAAGTTCCCGAACGTATCAGCTACACTGCCACAGCGGGCAATTTTCCAAAGCTGCTATCGTCATGGAACGCGACACATCGATGCACATTAGGGATTCTTGAAATTTGATATCGCCCTTCTTCTGCCAACATGTATTGCTCAGAAGAGGACACGCCTCGACGGCGCAATTGCAGTTGTACTGCGGAGCAATTGTGCTCAAGGTCCCTACACAGTGACTGACGCCTCGAACGAGGGTCGAACCCGCTCACTCGGTACACACTGAGTATTACGGGCCGACCGTTCTAGCCGATCAGCCACCGTGCCACATGAGCGCAGCCTACGCTTTTGCCACTGTTAGAGGGTAGACAGAGGCCTAATTGAGCCTTAATGGTGCTTCAAGTAACTTCTGAGTGTTATCTATCGCCCTTAAATTAATAAAACACTCGCTTGAAGGCCACAATGAAACGCATTAATAAATCATCATTGCCGACTAAAGCCATCCTTTTTGCGAGATCTTCTGAGTCTTTAAAGCTTAATGTTTACGTATCCGGTTTTCAAAGTAAGCCGTTATAATTTAACGATGAGTGACGTTCACAGCATCCTATTCTGATGAAAATGACTCAGACAACGAAGACAAGGTTTTCGAGAGTGCGAGTCAAGCATTATATATGTACATATACATATAGATATATATATTAATTGACATATATATATATATTAATTGACATATATATATATAGACGGCGTCAATTCCAAGGAGCTGTTGAACCAATCAGAGACATGGTCAAATCCTCCAGTCACAAACCAAACGTGTGAGAGAATTGCAAATGGAGACGACCTGCATTGCAAATAAGGGTTATGAACACATAACATGACTTTGATAGATCTATCCTCGACAAAAGCTCTGGCCCTAAACTCCAGGGGCAGCGTTTAATGTCATACGCTACCCTCTATTGACATCAGACAAGGCCCAATCGAGGTCACAGACACCGAAAGGAACATTAGTAAAGAAATGCTACAGTTTCATCTTTCAGGTCAGCTTTCAGGTCAGGTGTGCATCGAGCTCGCTGTCAGTCGACAAATTCCTGCAACGACTAAAAGTATTAGCCCAAGTTATGGCCCAAATACACCTCAGTGGACTCGATCACAGTTATTAGAATTAGTCTGAAGGTCTGAACCCAAATATGGTAAAGTAATTTATCGCGTAGGGTATCCATTACTGTTTACTCAGTCTTTAGAAAACCCCTCGACATAGAAATTAATCTCGATCATTGGTACAAAGATTTATACAAGGATGAAACTATAAATACAGATTTACAAGCACATTAATGGATTCACAGTAATTTGCTTGAAGATTTCCTTTTTCAGACCGGTTAATGAGCGCCAATACATGTATAGTTTTGCTCTTAGGTCTAAGGAGTTGAGTGATCGCAAAACACCCACTTAATGAGGTCTACTAAGACAGACTAACTAAATAAATCAGTCAAAACTCTAACACATTGTATATAATTACTACTAATTTTGTGAAGGATACAGCTTTATTGCAGGTTTCCTTGTGGATCTGTTTGACAGATTTAGAACTGTTCAACAAGCTGCAATGAATCGATTTACTGTGGCGTCGCCAGAGCTTCGAGGTTGGGAGAGGGGGGAAAACGTTCCTAACGACTAGGGGTCTGGCAAGCGTTGTAAGCTCCCCAGCGAGTGTGCGAAATTTTGCATTTAATGCAAAATGGAGTGCATTTTGGACTCTTGTTTACCTCATATTTTTAAACCATTCTTTCGAAGTAAAAGTACATAAATCATCTCGATGTTTGAACAGATTTGTCTATATCATATGTACCGAAGCTGAGAATTTTGACGTCAGAAGGCGTTTAGAGGTTTGTGCGTTCGCAGTCGAAGCATTGGAAATTGAAGTGTCTTTCTAGACTTCAACTGCCAACCACAGTCAGATTATTTATTAAAAGCGAGATGAAGTTATGTTTCAAAGTAAAAATAGCGTGCAACTCAGCGTCATCTGGAAATGCATTTCTGTGTAGGGTTGTTTGCAACATAGGTGGTGTATACAGTGGCTACGCCAGAATTTGGGGGTTGGGACAGGAAAATGCCTTAACGACCAAGAAGTCTATGGTGGTCTGATGTCAAATGAAGTATATTTTGGGATCTTGTTTACCACACATTTTTCAACTATAATTTCGAAATAAAAGTAATAAAAGTACCTAAATCATCTCGATTTGTGACAAAGTTTGACTACATTAAATGCTGATAACCTTAATTGTGAAATTTAAAATTAAAAATCACGTAGGGTACCCCAATATTAAAAACTTCTTGAATTTGCACTAATCCCAAGACCCAGCCTGAGTCGGGACGGGGTGGGGAGCAGCTGCCCCCTTGTCCCCCGTGGCAACGTTTGTATAGGCGTACTTCATATGAAAGTTCCGCCCCGGTTACTGCAAACATGTCTATTCAAAACATTGCTTATGACTAACAGACCAAACAGGCGATGGGATGAAATGCACAGCGATTATCACCACACACCACAAAGTAATTCTGGTTATAAGATTATTATATTGGTTGATCGTCGTACTATTGATTTGGATGATGTGGCTTGAGCACAAATAACTACAATCTCTGTCAAAACAGCTAATCTTGATTTTACGCAAACGTTAAGATTAGAATCCAGTCCTTCGTCAGTCTATATGGATGGAGGCTCCTCGATAAGGCTGGTCTTGAAAAGACTACCCTGTCGGACCAGGCTTCTTCGACCCGAGTAGTCTGCAAGATATGCCAGTGACTGCAATGTTTCATATCTACTAGACGACCTTCTGCTGCCAGTCGGCCAGGTGAGACAACGACAACGTCCTCTCTCGGCTTGGTTCGACGAGGAATGCCAAACACTGCGTCGACAAGCAAGACAGTTGGAGCGCAGCTATCTACGTACAGCTCTTCCGTCCTGTCAAACTGTCTGGATCTAATTCGTCAGATCCATGCATAATCGATACCGCCAATATGAGTGTGAATATTGGGAAGCCAAAATAGCCTCGAATTCAACCGACAAACGTCGATTGTGGTCCACCTTCAAAGACCGTGCCAACATCGACCTCTAGCTTACCACCATTCACAGCCACGGATTACGCTGAATACTGCAATTCTAACATCGCCTCCATTCGATGTGATACAGAAGGTTCTCCTCCACCGGTCTTCGCGACCACATAATTCAACTTTATACCCTTGCTTCAGCTACTTCCGCTGACACACGCAGATTGATCCTCTCGTCACGTCCAAAGACATCCTCTATCGATCCCGTTCCGCCTTTCCTGACTAATGACTCTATTGACGTATTTCTTCCACTCATCACCTACCTCTGCAGCGCTTCACTTCGACAGACCGTCCTGCCGAACCCGCAGAAACGTTAGTTCCAATTGCGAACGTTATATTGATATCTAAGATTTTAGAGAAGGGTGTTGCTGGTCAACTCTTCGCATACTGTATGCGAAGAGTTGACCAGCAACACCCTTCTCTTGGGATACTTCAACACTAATCACTTGCTCCTTACTTTTTAATCTGGCTTCCCTAAAGGTCTCCACGGAGACCCTTCTTCTCCATCTTTCATGTGAAATATAGTGCGCAATCGACAGATCAAAGGTCACAAGCTGTGGCTCGACTGCTTGACCGCCCTCCTAAGTTTGTCTCCGTCTCTGATTACATGCGAGACACGTTGTCTGTCAGCGCATTCATTTCAGATCATGGTCTTTGGTAAACAGCTATTTATTGGATTGGTCTCCACTGCTCTCCAGCTTATTTGCAATCCCTCCTTCTTTGTGCTACGGTAGCTCCGGGGTCGTCGATTTTTTGTCCGTACGCAACTTTCGGATGCCTCTTCACCTGCGTTCCTCTATACGGAGAGAACAGACAGAACTATACAGGATTATGCAATGTGCATGACGCGGCCTATCTTCGTATCAAAGACGGCTGAAGACTACATGACTCATCCTCGCTCTCTATTGACTTCTCAGAGGTTTCTGCGCCAAATGTTTGAGGATTATGTTCAAGCTTGCATTCATTTCCCGATTATCAGACGCAGTAGCTACATAGCGCCACAGGTGCCTGACTATTCATGTCCTTTCCTCTTCGATGGCCTCAAATCGCTTTCTCTTAAACCTTTCTAAGACTCTTTTTTATTTGGTGAGTGACCATCGACAACTGGAAGGTATTGACTTGTTTTCCAGCTTTCTTGTGTTATTATTAAGATACATGTAACTTTCCCCCTCACGATCCGTGACCCGGGGTGCTGGCACCCTAGTGTGGTGTGGGACTCAATTCTTGGGTTAAAGGGGAGTGGGTGTAGTAAGACATTGAGGAATTTTCGGATATCACAAATGACAGTATTTCAGAGCAGTTCGAAGAAACCAGTTGTTCGGTTTGCGCCACTGGCACCAACACACCTTTGAAAAGCAGGGTTGGACACATTTCTGTGTTAGGAGGTTTCGAGACACAGTTTGACAACTGAACATCCACGTGGTCAACATGCGCAGCATATCTACCGAAATCAGTTACCCTTGTGACAAGCAGGGGTATAGCTTGTATCTGGAAGGCGCAGAAGTTGTATTGGATAATGGACTCGGCGAGGCAAGGGTTGGATAATGAAGCATAACAGTGTAATGTCCTGATATTTATAACACTAGCAGTTAATGCGTTTATTAATATAATATTAAGAAATCGCACATCATGGTAACACAGGCCTACGATTCTCTATTCGATGTAATAATTATAGGCATAATTTATAAATCCCCAAATGTAGACTTTCTCTGTTTATCACTGCATTCGATAGTCACTTGTTCAGACTCGATGAAGGAAAAAAACTGTAATTTACTGGGTGATTTTAACTAAATGCTTTTAAATTGTAGTAGACAAAAGGAAACAGAGACTGTTCTTAATATCCAACTGACTCGCAGCTTCCATTCTTTGGTTGATAAACCCACATGAATCAATCACACCGCCCCTCACTAAAGAACTGCATAGTAACTAACGCAGATCCCAGTGGAATTACAACCTGTTCTATATGGATAACAGATGTCTCAGATCATCTTCCTATTTTCTGCGTTGTTCCCGTATCAAGTCTAAACCAGCCAAAACCAAATCATCGGGCTTTAAAAGAAAATGATCTGAGGATATCCTAATGAGATTTAGACAGGATGATGCACGTTATTGATGGAGAGATGCATCCGCAAGCTTGGACGCTAATGTGTTCTTTGATACCTTTCCTAATAAGGATGTATGACCACTGTGCTTAAATATTTGCATTGACTTCCAGTTCAACAAAATCTTAGTTAAAGTTGCAAGGGCGCTTGAAATCAACGCTTCAAGTCATAATAAAATATTGATGACCATCAAGCTAATTAATTCAATGTTTACGTGCTGTGCACACAAGCGAGTGAGTGGAAAAAAGCTAAAAAAATTAATAAATTTCGTAAAAGTATTGGAATGATTTTTTCAAGCGTAACTTCAAAATAATATTTTTATTTTATATTTTTTTTATTCAAAATTATATTTTTATTTTTATTTCATTCTCAGTATGCATTTGAAAAACATAAAATTTATGTGAACGTATTTTCAAAATACTGCAATGAAGTATTTCATTTTGTAAGCCTATTTAGTTTTCATAACACTGATGAGAATTATCCAGACCATCCCCAACATGATACTAGTGCACTGATAATAAGTGTAGCCTACACTATGCAAAGCTGCATTACAATATAATAATATTACTAGCGCAATGAATAATTGTTGTCGCATCATCGCATCCTTGAAATTCACGCATAGTGGAGAGCAACAGGCTATTGCCAGACTAAATTGTGGATCTCTTTGGAGTAGCGCTTTGCGTCATTTATTCCTTTAGCTTCGCATGCGTCTCTCCATCTCTGTGGAATGGAATCCTGACCGTAGTAGGCTCCGGCAATGGCTCCAGCCATTGAGGCTATCGTATCCGTGTCTCCTCCCAGACTCACTGCATAGATGATCGTCCTTTCGAATCCATTATACTACAATTCAACTCACATGCGGTAATAGTTCTGTAATTGTTGTAAATGTTACAATTGGCGAAACATAGCTTTTGAATATCTATACCTCGATATAATATTATAGACAAACTAATTTAAAAAGAGAAGTATTGAATGGATATAGTTCTCAATGAACAAGGGTGCGGGTGTGATTCAAGCTGACAAACGGCGCATGAGAAATTTGTGTGTGAAATTAGTGAGACATGATCTCTTTTATTATGGAGATACTGAATTAATCGTGTTATAGGCTAGACAAGAGAAAATGTTTCATCTGTTGCACTAGTCATGACGAGTGCAAACTATGTTGAATTATTGACGTTAAACTCATCATGTGCATTCATGTTACATTATAGTAAGAATGTTTGAAAGTATATGTTACAGTAGATAGGTCAATTAATTTTATTAATCACGTAGGTCAACATGAAACTCACATTTGGTGGTATTTCAGGAATTGGTTTCAGGCCACGGACGAAGGAGTAAATGGCTGCAGGAACTGACTCAAGAGCCGGCATGCCATTGCCTAAAATTATGCAAACCTGTTCACTCGTCCATTTAAGCTGATTTTGTGATGAACTTCTTACGAATATAAAAAGTGAATATTAAAAAGGTATGTTAGGGGTGTTAAATCAAACACATATGCAGCAAAACCTTATCTTTGCATCTATGAACACGGTAAGTTTCGAATGCACAAGACATTAACTGAGAACACACAGGTATCAACTGATGGGGAACATTGAGAAACACATAATATTGTAGTCATCCGCTACCTATCACAGAAGCGCTTTTATTTTTCACCACATGCTAACGGTCTGTAAAACTAAAGTAATAATTATAAGACTATATTTTTAACGAGGCTACTAAATCTGACTTCTATCGCTCCTCTGTTGTTCTATTCTACCAACGATTTATGCCTAATATTATACATTTCCTTCCTACTCAAGCTCTAATTGACTTTCAATTTCAACTTCTGTTATTAAATTGGCAGGTACTTCGAAGATCGTTCTCTTCAAGAAGTCCGCTTCAATTTGTTTGGCGCCCCGGCCACGCTACTATTACTGAATGGAAGTCAGAAAAGGAAGCATATAATTTTGCTATATTTAATTAAATCAAAGAGCAAGAAAGTCGATTAAAAGTAAAATTGTCTTTAAGACGGTTTTAAAAGAACGTATACGTTGACAAGCAGTTAAGACAATGATCTCCATGACTGCGTGATTTCAAAGTACATTTCCAACCTAATTCCTTCTTAATTGCTGGCAAAGACGGCGGACGTGATAAGTACGCCTTTATAGTCCTCAATTTGTCACAATACGGATTGTTGCCAGAGATTGTGCTGTAAACCAAGAAAATATCGATTAAGTAGAAAATGCGAGTTAAGAAAGTATAAATCACTTGACACACATGTTGATATTTTTACCTCTTCTAAATTGGAAACTTGTGTTAAGAAGGACTCCGTGTTGCAAATAGAAACCCTGAGTGTTCTAGTCTGGATGCATTTACCGTCATTTTGTTTGGCAGTTTATAATTTTTAGCTCACCTGAACCTGGCTCAAGTCAACGAGAGACGATTGGTGGCCTTAATTAATCATTGATCGCTAAAATGATTCTCTCTGTAGAGCTCTGTTAACCATTTTAGTCACTTTATTTTGCCAAGATTGCTCTTGACTATCATACACATTCCTATTTACATCATGCATAGAAGCTTGAAAAAGATAGAACTGGTGTTCAACCATGCCGAAAAAGAGCCGTTAAATAACAATAACCATAACCCATAATAACAGTTCTTTTATAGTTTCATTATCATTATACAAATGTAGGCAACAAATTCTCTTTGAAATATATATATATATATATATATATATATATATATATATATATATGTGTGTGTGTGTGGGTGTTTGTGTGTATGTGTGTGTGGGTGTTTGTGTATGCGTGTGTCCAAACAACATCATTCATATAGCCACATGCAATTACATTTGGAGGAGCAGAATTAATTACATGCAGCAATCTCAAGGCAAGAGAGTCGCTCAGACCAGAGTAGATAAGTACGGCATTTCCAAAAGTCATAATTTAGATAAAAGTGATGATGGGGATAAAAGTGATAATGAAGATAAAAGTGAAAATGGAGATAAAAGTGATAATGAAGATAAAAGTGAAAATGGAGATAAAAGTGATAATGGAGTGCGTAAGTAGCACATCGTGCATGTGATGATTGTCGCACAGAACGGATCTGACGGACGTGATAGCAATAAGTACAGCATTCATTGCTAAAATGGATAAGAAGCCTTAACTCTTGGTAACGTAAGCCAGTGCCATACACTGAGTCAGTAATGTAAAAAGAAATTGTTTTCGGGGTTTCGAACTTTTATGTAATATTCCTTTTATAACATATCTGAAATGTATGCATCCCATGACGATAAAGTTGACGTACATGACTTTGTCTCAGGTTGTTGTATCAACTATGTTGAACGGTTCGTTCTTTTGGGGTCTCTCCAATGCTTACTGGATTGATATGCCACTTACTAGCTCTGTGATTACTGCTCATTTACTGCATATTATATTAATTTTTTAACCTAATTTTGGTCTTGTTGTGTTCTCTTTGGTAAGTAATAAAGATGACTTGGGTTGGAATGGACTCCATAACTCTGTCTTCACAGAACTAATGATCGAAACAATTTATCGGTTCTACTCACCCGGATTCCAATGGCATCATAACTCTGATGAGGTCATCGAGAAATTCATTGCTAATGTCCTTCTGCCAAACTCCCTCGTAAGCAAATTTGAGAGCACGTTTCACGGCGCTGGCCTGAAGTATGGCGCCATTAACCCCAACGATGTTGCTGTGAGTTAAACGGGTAATCCTTCGCACCCTCTCCTAAACGGTTAAGTAAAATCTATAATTTATATAAGACATTTCCAATGACACACGATGTTGGCAACGGGTTTTCAAATATTTTCTTATTAAACTTTTAAATGTTTATTTTCAAAAGGCATCATCAGCTTATAAAACAGATTTTTGTTGTCTTTACCAACGAGGTTCGTTTTTGAGGATTAGACTAGGAGTTCAAATATAATTCATACATTAAAGACGCTTTCGCTTCGTTTGTAGTAGAAGAGCGCAGCCGGTGCAATTCTCATTGCCCCACCGTTGCCATGGGAACCGGATCCACCAAACTGTTGCTGAGCAGGAGCAAAAGGATCCGCATCTGCGCTTTGCTTTTTCAGCTCAATTACGATGGCTGTTACACTGTCACCGTAGTTTCGGTAAGGGTCGGCAAAGTATTCAGTAACAATACTACAACATCATAGACTTAATTCAGATTTAAACCTATTGCAATAGGCCCACTTTAATGAGAGCTGAATATCACAGGCCAATTAATTAAACAAAATGTGAGCATGAAGTTAGGAATGGGCACACTGCACGCTATGATTACTCTCTTATTTCGCCGTTCTTCGGCCTCTACCACATTGATACCACTCGACCGGGTAACCTTGAACTTAGATTCAAATTTGATCTTGTGCGGAGTCTCATAGGGTAAGTGCGATAGCACAAAACTAGTGACTTTTATGGTTATACATTGTATGAGCATCTGAAGAAGTTTTGTTGATAATTGGCTATTGCATAGAGAATGCACTTGATTGGTTTATCTTGGAGTGGCGCTATGAAGTCTACTAATTGCAAACACCGAGTAGTAATCACGCATAGATAACTTAGAGATTGCTGCGATCTAAAAGACATTGGCTGAAAATGTATGGCTCAGCGATTTATTTAAGCATATTTTTTGCGAATGTTCGCTTAATTAAGAACATTTGATATGCATTTGTGCAATCGCGTCTCTCTTTGGCAATACGTAACGTAACTTGAAGGCGATAGCTTTAGAGTATAGTTTGTAAGGAGGTTTAACCTCGCGCTTAAGTTCTTAATGTGCAGCCTCTTCTTTTCAATCAACGACTTGGCCAAAGCGTGTGTCATAGAGGTATCAGACGTGTAGCGGTGCGCTGCTTGATTGCCTTGCCCTGAAAACATTTGTAGCAACAGTTAAATAGAACAAACGTCACATAGACATTTATTCTCCCTGGTAAAATCATTATCAATAGAAAAGATCTTTCACACTTTTCCAAGCATTACCATCAGCTAATCGTTCGTCAGTCCAGCATTGCCAGTCCAAAGTCAGGATAAAGGAGGAGGGCGCATGCACGGAACCGCCGTCGGCGACCTTCTTCAGAGAACCTGCGGCTTTGTCCGAACAATTCACCCTGCACAACTCAGTAGTGATCATTACGGGTTATCTCAACACCATCTGAAGGACCCGTCACTACCAAAATGAGTGTAGTTTGACGCTCATCACTGAACAAGCAGTGCAAACGATTTTGCCGAACAAATCAGACTCTGTGTGCAAATTTTGCTGCATTTTTTGTTAATAAACTTATTGATCCTAAATGTAAAATTGCTAGATGTGCTGCTAATTTAGTGTTGAGTGACCTGCTGCTAGACTCCGAATTCTCCGGCCCTGCCTTCGATGACATACCGTCTGTCACATTCTTTGAAGTCTTTAATCTTCTCAATAGCATGGTTTCTAAATCATCAGCATTGCACTTCATACCTACATCACTCATCGTCTCTTGTTCTGATGTATTCTCTCACCACATTGCACACTTGGCCAACCTATCTTTTGCTGAAGGGTGCTTTCCTTCATGCTTCAAATCTGCCTTAGTCACGCCTTTACTTAAAAAGCCTGACCTTGACACTAGCAATTTGTCTAACTTCAGACCTATCTCCAACCTCAATAACATTTCCAAGATCCTTGAACGTCTTTTTCTTATGCGTATCAAGAGACACATTACTTCCTCTTTCAACTTCAGTCCCTACCAGTCAGCATATCGCGAAGGCTACTCTACAGAAACTGTTCTTGTCTCTACACTGGATTGCATCTTCTCATCTATTGACAATGGTAAAGCCTACCTCTCTGTGTGTCTTGACCTTAGTGCGGCCTTTGACACTGTAGACCACCAGTTACTCCTTGCAAGACTTGCAAAATGCTTTGGTGTCTCTAGGACTACCTTACACTGGTTAGCTTCATACCTGGTTGACCGCAATCAGCAGATGGGCATTGGATCTGCTCGGTCGGAGCCCACACTTTGCACTGATGGAGTGCCACAAGGATCTGCCCTAGGCCCTTTATTATTTACAGTCTTTACTTCCCCAATCAGTCGCAAAGCTAAACACTTTTGAATTCAATTACAACAGTATGCAGATGATACTCAGCTCCATATTGCTCTGTCTCACACTGATCAGTCTGGTATACTAAAACTAGAAGAATGCCTCTCATCCATATATGCATGGTTCTGTTTCAATGGTTTGGCCATAAACCCAGACAAGTCTGAAGCAATTGTGTTTGGCTCATGTCAACGCCTGCGTTCTTTCCCTATGCTCTCTAACATTGAACTGGCGGGCAAACTTAGTGCCGCTTTCAGACTCTGTCAAAACACTTGGGGTTACCGTCGACAGCAAGCTCACATTTCGACCTCACATAACAAGTCTTTGTTAATCTTGTTTCTACCACATCAGGGCAATACGTCACATAGGGTCGGCTCTAACCCAAAATATATCTGAAACTATAGCCTGCTTACTTGTCTCCTCTCGCCTCGAATATGCTCATTCACTTTTTGTCGGTCTCTCAGACCTTGAACTCAAAAGGCTTCAACGTATCCAAAATACGTTAGCTCGAATAGTGTTACGTGTCCCACAACGAACATGCTCCTCTGCCCTACTCCACCAGCTGCATTGGCTCTCTGTTGAATTCAGAATCAAATTTAAGTTAGCTTGTTTGACCTACAAAGCCATCATCACCAGTACACCTACCTATATTCATGCTCTACTAACTCCTTACATTCCTCCTCGTTGCTTACGATCATCAAGTACAGGTCTTTTAGTTGAACCACGATGCAGAACAGTTATGGGCTCTCGTGCATTTCATGTCCCTGCTCCTAGGGAATGGAATCGACTGCCACTCTCACTTCGTAGCTCAGATTCATTTCCTTCCTTTAAAGAGCGACTCAAAACTCACTATTTCTCTTTGGCTTTCAAGGATTTTAATAGCGCCTGCGGGTTTGACCCTTGAACATGGTACTGTGCCGCTGTGCGCAGCTACCCTGCTAGTGGCTCATTTCCAAAATTCGGCCGGGTATCGGAGTACATTGCTACGCACGGCCTCTGCTGGCTCCCCTATCCGCAGCGCTTTATCTGCCTGGTTTATGCACTAGTCTGGCGCTGTCTTGAAGACCCGGCTTCACCTTACTTGTGGAAACTTTGCGCATTGTAATCCACATGATTCCATAGCGGCTACTGTCTCTTGACTCAACAGCGCAAAAGAAGCTCCTTGTCCTCTGTTGAGCGTACTGTTAGGCAGCAACGGGCGTTCTCTGTGGCTGGCGCCCTACTTTTCCTACCAGCTATAATGGTTTCCGCCGATACTTCGCCTTGAACTTGGTCTGCCTTGTCTTATCTGGCTTCAAGACTGTTGGCCTACTGTTTTACCATGGTTAGGCTAGCGGTGCTTTAACGTACATGTAGACAGTCTTGAAAGGGTTCTATGTAAGCCTAGACTTGCTGTGGTAAACTGATAATAATAATTCATTGTCACAAAATACTATTAAACGTCTTGGTGCCAATATAATTAAAACACTATGGCCTATAGTATTAGTGAAATTCAAATGAAACATTTAAATTGACCAACTTTTAAAAGTAAATTCCTAAGATCACGTGAGCCAATAAATTAAGATAGATATGCTAAGTATATCCTTGTGTTTACATGTAGTATAAATACCAAGCGTGTTGAAAAATGGTATCAAGGTTTCCAGGGTTGACCTTTCATCGAATTCGAATGGTGAGCCGAGACAGCTACCCACAACAGCTCCCAAAAGAGCTCCGCGGTAATATGGGAAGCTGAAAAATGCATGACATTAGATGCTGTTATGGAATTTGTAAGCTGAAACTTTATATAAGGCTCGTAGCGATATCAAACTAACTTTAGATGCATCACCAAAAATTAACAAAGTCTAGCAATGATACATATATCGATCCAAATGTTCAAACGTTTATGACTGGACTTTGGCTTACTACAAGTGTGCATTATTAGTTTGCTTTATTGACACATGACATGAGAAGCGTTATTAGTTTGTTTTATTGACACATGACATGAGAAGCGTTATTAGTTTGCTTTATTGACACATGACATGAGAAGCGTTATTAGTTTGCTTTATTGACACATGACATGAGAAGCGTTATTAGTTTGCTTTATTGACACATGACATGAGAAGCGTTATTAGTTTGCTTTATTGACACATGACATGAGAAGCGTTATTAGTTTGTTTTATTGACACATGACATGAGAAGTGCGGAATGTCAAACGTTAACATATTCAGCAGCCAAAACTCACTATTTTATTTATTATTTTACACTTTTGGAGTGACGAAACTGCTTTTTGAAATAACCACCATACGTTATTTTTCAGTTTATCAGAACTTACTGACCAGACAAAACGAACGAATTCGGTTAACAAGACCAGTTATGTCGATGAATCAATTATGCCATTCAGCTTACGATTTCCAAAAGTCCAAAAGGCATAATCTTACAGGAAGCAGCATATTTGACTTTTAAAGCAAAAGGCTTTCGACGAGGCCTCAATACCGCAGCCAAACAGATGACATTTTGAACAAAACCCTCATAGCTGAATACAGCGAAAACCGCTTTATCAGAAAACCTGTCGTATTCCATGTAATGGAAAGTCTTTGGAAAGATATGCGCTATGCGTCTCAGCTTATTATAACTTATAATTATTTCTTTACATAAGTTACATATCAAGTAAGTTTGCTAGAAAGGGGTTTACATTACATTGAAACAAATTTTATATTCCTATCTCAGACGCAAAAATAGCCTTACAACTTTTCTTTCAGCCACTGGATGTCTGGGTTTAGACAATTGCAAAATGTAATAACGAATAACTAGCAAATAAGTACGCGCAGGCCTATGCCCAATATGAAATTGCCTAAAATAGTTTGTTATTGTCCTTACCTGAGAAAAAAGCCGGACTCTTCTGGCATGCTATAATAGATTTGAGCACCATTTGTAATTCGTGATTGGAAAACATGAAAAGGTGAAAAAAGAACTTCATATTCAAAGATAGGCGAAAACTCCTTCACTGGAGCTCCTGTTTCACTTTTCAGTCTGATGATCGTGCTACCAAATCCTTCTGCTATGTTCCTTTCATTTGTAGCCGAGGTGAAACATGGCCAGCAGAAATTCACATCTGAGTTTTTAGGAGGGTCGCAGCAAAGACCACGATAAAGAAACTCTTTTCTTGGGAAAGGCATATTTCGTAGTTTCATGCATACCGAATGCAATAGACTTGTATATACTCGATATTTCTTCCAAATGCGACTTCGGCAATCTTCGTTCAGACGCGAATAAAACCGATAGTATTCAGTACAATACATTCTAATCACTTTTACCTCAGCATCTGTCAATCCCTCAAAACAAAATTCTATCCCAGTAGCATTTAGACTACCTATGTACTCAGGAGGTGCCTCACTTGCCGTGGCTTCTTCCTCCAACAATTTAAAAGCGACATCCTCTGGAACTCCATCTTCGATCAAATGAAACCACTCTTTAGTTCTGGCAATGTTAAAGCTTTGTACTGATATCGAACCCATTCTACTGAACGGATATTAATATCGCAACAAATATAAGAGTATGAATACCTTCTAGTAGCGGCAATCGTTCACAGTTTTGGGCTTACAACTAGTGGTAGAAGTAGAAATCGCAATGAATGTAAACATGATATCTCAGTTTTTAATTTTGCGCATTTGGACAGAAAACGAAAGCGAAAACAAGGAATTTTTTAATTGTCGCGCAACATCTCGCAATTCTTTCAGCAATCGATCAAACTTTAAAATATTTATGATCAAAATACCATGATAGACGTCGTTGGTTATTTTAACCGTTCTTCTGTCTTCTTGCTACATGTTCTCCGATATTCCTGTTCTCTGTGGGCAATGTAACGACTTTGGTGACACGCCGCTAGCTACTGTTAGGCCTATTTGTGCGCAATTGAGCACGCCTACTGTACAGGCATGTTTTTTCTACCTAGTAGGTAGGTGAGTAAATAATTAATATGGCGCTGATTATTATGCTTTTGCAGTTTAGGTCAAACCTTTCTATTGCAGGTAAGAATTTATAGACTTAGCATAAAAAAGCAACAAATTTATAGCAGCAATAACAAGGAAGAACTTGAGACATTATGCAGCGAGTTAGACGAAAACGCGAAAACAGGTAACAGCAGATATGGTCTTCGAAACCAGTAAAGCGGCTCACTGGATAGTTCACACCCCATACCAGGGCCATAAACGATGCTTTTGGCAGGAAAATTGTCGAACCAGAAAGCGTGAATCAGAGATGGAGAGAACCATGGGTGTTCGCAGGAATTTTTCTAGAGAGACACAAACTTTAAAAATGTTGTCACAGGTAGGCCTATATTTTATTTATAGGGGTTCCGACTGCCGAAGGCAACCGATTACTCCACCTTCGACGCTCGTTCTCACGGTGGTGTGTGTAAATCAGAAGGTAGTTATGGTAGTTATAACTACCCTCTGGTTTACACAAGACATTAAGGTCGAACGGTTCAACTTTGCGGATTAGGACCACTGTTTCGCCCCTATTCCCAGACAGACGTCGTTACCATCTCCCAAAGCAGAGAAGTCAAAGCTTCCCTTGTTTCTTTATGGAGGTTAGAGTCGAAGTTAGACAATGTAACATCACATGTTCAGCAGAGCTGGAGCAAAAAAGGCGTGAGAGAGGCGTTGCTCGACCTTCTTCCATTACGACTCCAGTGGCAGCAGGTCCATATTAAGTAAGCCTATTCACTTGGTAGGCCTATGCACAGCCATACAAGCAGCAGAAATTAACCTTAGTTAAATATTAAATTATTACAGTTAGCCTAATTACCAAGAAACTGAATGGGGAGGTTAAACACAGGCACGCTATCAATTTTATTATTTTAGTTACTGAGCATATTGCGATTAGACCTATATAAAAAGGAACTACTTTTATATGAACATGACCTATTAGGCCCCTAGCCGAGAGTGGAAAGTTTGCGCAAATGTTCCCTTACCACAAACTTCACAAAGAACGTCATGATAGGAATAAAACAAAAACATTCGTTCCTTTTCTTCGGTAAACGATGGCTTACTACAGTACACCAGCTCGAGCGGGGAAAATCAACTCATGACAAATCCGTTCTTATCAAGTTTTAACGACCCTTAACTCAGCCGACTCTCACACTTCCTGTGAAATTGTCCTACTCATTAGATTCGACGTCTTCTGATCCTGTGAGTAGCGTAAGTCTCAGTTTAACGACTCGTGTGACAAGTGACAACAGAGAGCAACGGATTCGCATTCCTCCTCCATCGGGGCTTGGGACTGGTTCCAAAGCGAGCGGGAGTATACAAAAATCTGACAGAACGTTTGTTAGCTGGCACGGTCCCTATAGGCTTAGGGAAATAGGGTAGTTACTTAGTACAAGACTCCATACACTCAGTGTCAAATATATATATATGTTTATATATTTGCGTCCTATGAACGATTCTCCGTATGAGGGAAAGTCCTATGATCGAACGCCCGAGGACCGAATATTGGTATCAGGACATTACCCCTAGGACATTACCCCTATGACATTACCCCTTCGACATTACCCCGGACATCACAATATTTCCATAGCGCATATATACATACATACTGTTGTATACTCGCATAGTACAACTGAGCTTCCATGGTAGTAGGAGTCTAGGCAGATAGGTACGGTAAGGTACTTCTGGCTGAAGAAAGGTCAGAAGGTATATAAGAAGGTTAGGACAAGGTGTGGGGGCAGACTGGTCCATTTCTTAGAGAGAGCACCCGTTGTGCAGAGGCCAGGTCTGTCGTTTGAGTTTTACGGTTTGGTGCTGTGGTGGGTATCTTGAGACCCAGATGAAACCTTCACTTTTGTTGTCGAGCTTTCGTGATGTCTGTACTAAAGCCACGAATATGCTGGTTCGGTTGACTTGTCTTCGTTGTGGAGAAAGTGACCTTCGGTTTTGTACGGTATTATGATTTTTCTTTTGTTATTTAACTGTAAATACTTGTGCTTAAATATACATTTTAAATTTAGCATAGCTTTATGTTTGATTCGCTAGAACTCGGGACCATAAACTAGCTGAATCCAACAATACATACATACATACATACACACATATATGTATACATGTGTACATACATTCATGCATACATACATACATATATGTATACATGACTGCATACATATACGTCTGCATACATACACGTATACATTCATACCTACATACAATACATACCTGTATACATGTGTACATTCATACATGTATACATACGTACATACATGTATGCATACATACACGTATACATACATACATACACGTATACATATATACATGTATGCATACATACATGTAAACATACAGAGATATTTACATACCTACATACATACATAGATTATACATATATACATACATGCATGCATATATATATACGAACATATATACATGCATACATGCATACACTCATACATGCTTGCATGCCTATGTGCATATCTGCAGCATTGCATACATAATTATGTGCATACATACACATACACACTTTAATTATGTAATGGAATGGGGATAATGTCCGGGGGTGATGTCCGGGGGTAATGTCCTAGGAAGGGTAATGTCCGTGGGGTAATGTTCCTACTTCCACTAGCCTACTACTTCCACTACTTCCCCCTACTTCCCCCACTACTACTACTACTACTACTACTACTACTACAACTACTACTTCCTTATCCCCTACCCCTCCACCTACTACTACAATTACCACTTCTACCGCTATTGTAACTACCACTGCTACTGGCAATGCTACTAGCAATAGTAAAAATAACAATAACAACAGCTATGACAGTAACAACAACAATATAATTATATCTATATATATATAGATGTGCAGAAAGCAGGTCTTAGTCTGTGGTGGGTCACAATCATACTACGCACCACTATTTTGACTTCCTGGATCTGTGGCGACGATCACTATCCGGCTGAATTTGTATGATGATACGTGTATGTGAGTATGTCTCTATGTAGGTATGCGTGTAAGTTTGTATGAGTATGAGTAAGTAGGTATGTATGCATGTGTGAGTGAATAGTATGAATATATTTTTCAGTGATTCTGTTTTCTGTTTAACTGATTAATGTGTACGTTTATATGGGTATGTATGTATGTATATGTGTGTTTGCATTTGTATGTATGTATATGTGTGTATGCATTTGTATGTATGTATTTGTGTGTATGCATTTGTATGTATGTATATGTGTGTATGCATTTGTATGTATGTATATGTGTGTATGCATTTGTATGTATGTATATGTGTGTATGCATTTGTATGTATGTATATGTGTGTATGCATTTGTATGTATGTATATGTTTGTATGCATTTGTATGTATGTATATGTGTGTATGCATTTGTATGTATGTATATGTGTGTATGCATTTGTATGTATGTATATGTGTGTATGCATTTGTATGTATGTATATGTGTGTATGCATTTGTATGTATGTATATGTGTGTATGCATTTGTATGTATGTATATGTGTGTATGTGTATGAAACAATTTCTGAATGCGAGCGGTTAGAGAGTTTGCATATTTATACAAAATCTGCTTTTTGAATAAGTTAATTGGTCGATGTTAAATATATGCAAGTGTCAATAGATGGAATCCAGGATGGGAAACTAATTCGGTTGGAAACTAGTCGAATGTTCTTAGAATTAAAATTCCTTTTATCCTTGAGCGATAGATGGATGTCCATATTAAGTTGCTGTAGATAATATAATGACAAACATAGATGGATCATGGTATAATATACAGCAGAACGGACGTTAGCAGGTCAGAGATAAGAATAGATATTCTTGACAAGATTCAAATGTCTTAGTAACTTATGCGGATATACTTTGGATAGGTGCGTTCCATGTAAGAAATTGGTCTACAGCTTATGCAAGGAATGAAAGAGTATTACAATCCAATGGCATAATACTAGTGCATTAATAATAAGTGAATATTATGCATCTTTGCATTATATTATGCATTAATAGCACAATGATTGCTACTGAGCAATCACTTTCGCAATTATTAGCACATCTTTAAAATTCAGGACATGGTAGACGACAACACGCTATTGCCAGACCAGATTATGAATTTCTTTCGAGTAGCGTTTTGCGTCGTTTATTCCTTTGGCTTCGCAGGCGTCTCTCCATCTTTGTGGAATAGAATCCTGACCGTAGTAGGCTCCGGCAATGGCTCCAGCCATTGAGGCTATCGTATCCGTATCTCCTCCTAGACTCACAGCGTAGATGATAGTCCTCTCGAATCCATTATACTACAATTCAGCTCACATACGGTAGCAGTTCTGGGTTTATCCATGCAATTGGCGTGTAAATCCGCCTTGGTGTAACACTTTAGACATACTAAGTTACAAAGAGCAGTACTGAGTGGTCTTAATTCGCAATAAACAAGGACGTGTGATTAAAGCTTACTTACGGCGCATAAGAAAATTGTGTGTGAAATCAGAGAGATGATTTTGCCTTCGTTATTATAAAAATGCATAATAGTCCGTGATATGAGCAAGAGAAGGTTCTTCATCTATTGCAATACGTTAATGGCGAGTGTAACATAATTTTAAACAGTGGACATTTTGTCTTCATTTGCGTTCATCTTGCAAAATAGTAAGAATATATAAATAGATGTAACAGTAAATAGGTCAACAGAATTTTATTCATCAAGTAGATCTACATGAAACTTACCTTTGATGGTATTTCAGGAATTGGTTTCAAGCCACGGACGAAGGAGAAAATGGCCGCAGGAACTGACTCAAAAGCCGACATGCCATTACCTTAAATAGAATTTACGATTACACTGTTCACTGTTTCATTACAGCGCTTTTGAGAAGTACTTGATATGTATAAAATGCATATTAAGTTGGTAAAATTTATTTAGTGCGCTGAATCAAAGACATGTGTAGCAAACCCTTATCTTTGCATCTATAAACACTGCCAGTTCCTAATGTAGGCCTAATGTAGCGGAGAGCACACATGAAGGCGATCAAACGACGGCAAACATTTACAATCACATAATTAATTATAGTCATCGGTACGACAACCTATCACAAAAGCGTTTTCATAACCAGACACACTGCCAGTCTGCGCTCTTCTTCAGGCTGTAATCCGAATTCCATATAGCGCAAAATTATATTGAAGGCTACACCAAACTTCTACCACACCACTGTTATTCTATTTCTTCAACGAATAATGCCTAACGTTAGACCTACACTGGTCCATCTGAGTGGACAAACCGTGACACATAATTTCTCATATTTATTTCGCAGGTGCTGTAAAGAGCGTTGTCTTTCAACTCCCCACTCACTGGAGCCTTAACTAATTTGCTCACTACTCCAAATCTGCTAATACAAAATAATAGCTAAAACGGGAACACGTATATTTAATGAAACGATAAAGCAGTGAGAGGGACACGATCAAAACGGTGAATCGGCATATTGACAAAGTGGGATTTTAAGGAGGCGAAATGGTAACCTCCATAAAGTCTTCCGTATCTAACTGAAACCCAACATACTTTGATTAACAAAGTAAAAGTTCAGATCTGTATGACCCTATGGTGTCAGAGCACATTTTCTAACCTAATTCATTCTTGACTGCTGCCAAAGTTGGCGGAGTTGACAAGTATTTCTTTATAGTCGTCAGTTTGCCACAATACATGTTGCTACCAGAATCTGTGCTGTAAATCGAGAAAACACCGGATTAGTAGTAAAACCCTCGTTCGAACAGATTAGACCTGAAGCTCTTTCAGAACAGAAACGGAAATATCAGGGAGGTTGAATTAATATAAGCTGGGTCGATTCTCACAAAGTAGCACCGCATGAAGGTTAAATCTTAAATCCAACGCATTGAGGAATGGATGCTGGTACCAGTCGCCAGTGCAATGTATCACGTATGTAAGTGGGCTTATAATATCTACATGTCCACATTAGTAAGTACCACCAATCAAGCGAGCATTTCCAAAAATGATAATAGAATAGATGAGTGAATATGTAGCACGTGCAGGAAATGATTGCCACATAGAACGGATCTGACGGCCATGATAATAACGGGTTTGACATTCGCTGCTTAGTGACGTTGGCCTAGTCCTGAATCAGGCACTGAGATAATAACATAAACTAAGTTGTTTTCGGGCTTTCGAATTTTTGATTCAATATTCTTTACCAGCAGGGGTGTAACAAGCGGGGGGCAGAGGGGGCACCGCCCTCCCCCCAGTTTTAGTGCTATCGGTCCCCCGTGTGCCCGCAAATCGGTTTTTTATGTTTCTACAATGACTTTTTAAGATGACTTCTATTAAGATAATTTGTGCCTCCCCATTTTTAAAATTACTGGGGGCCAAAATTAAAAAAGTGGGGGGCAAACAAATTTTTTTATAAACTATGCCCCCCCACTTTTCAAAACCTTGTTACACCTCTGTTTACCAGTATTCATAAAATGCATATTATGACCGAACAGTTAACTTAGATATAAAGATCATATATTAATTTATTTGGTAACTCCAATTCGCTGAATTAATAATCGAGTCGATGCATATCATCGCCTCACCCGGATTCCAGTGGCATCATAACTCTGATGAGGTCATTGATAAATTCGTTGCTAATGTTCTTCTTCCAAGCTCCCTCTAATGCAAATTTGAGAGCAAGTTTGACGGCGCTGGCCTGAAGTATGGCGCCATTAACACCAACGATGTTGCTGTGGGTTAAACGAGTGATTTTTCGCACCGTTTCCTAAAAGCAAAGTAAAATGAAAACAACAAGATTTTTTTAATTTATATAATTCAAGAATTAAGTAATTACCAGTGGCATACACTGTCTGCAATGGTTTTCCTTTTTCTGATGAGACTTTCCAATGTCTATTCCGTAAAGAGGCACATCATTTCAAAGTATTTTCGTTTGAAATTGGTATCTTGTAAATTAGACTAAGAGTTTCTAATTTAATTCATACATTAAATTCTCCTTCGCTCCGTTTGTAGAAGAAAAGAGCAGCCGGTGTAATTCTCATTGCTCCTCCGTTGCCATGGGAACCGGATCCACCAAACTGTTGCTGAGCAGGAGCAAAAGGATCTGCGTATCCACTTTGCTTTTCTAGTTCAGTCAGGATGGCCACTGCACTTTGACCATATTTTCGGTTTGGGTCGGAAAAGTATTCCCTGACGACGCTACGACATCACAGGCCTAATTCAGATTTCAGTCAATATTATTGAAAATTTTTCATTACACCAACCTTTATTAGAACTGCACATCACAGGTCCACCATTAATTAAAAATAATGTGAGCATGAAAGTTAAGAGTGCCCACTGTACACTGTTCACGGAATATAACGCTTTCGTATCGTCGTTCATCGAGCTCTCTAACATCGATGCCACTCAGCCCTGGAACTTAGAACATTGTTTGAAAGTTTACCCTGTATGGGTTCCCATTGGCGGATCATCAACTGTTCTTCAGTTTTGTTGCTAGTTAACTTTGATATTATTTGCATATATCTAGCCCTTGATTAATTTCTCTTGTAGTGGCGCTGTGGAAGCTTCCCATTGCAAATACCAAATTACATGCATTACATGCATGCATTTACGTCTAAAGACTTAGATATACGTGTATGCTCTTGTCCCGAAGACATTGGTTGAAAATTGATAACTGATCAATTCGTTTCAATTTATTTATTCCTATTGTTCACTTTAATACGAATAAAGGATTAGCTTTCTGCTGTTCTGACTTTCTTTGTCAATGCATAACTTAAGGACGATTGTTATTAAGTTTTATTTAAAAGCAGAGGTCTGAAGTTAAACCTCGCGCTTAAGTTCCTTATGTCCAGTTCCTTCTTTTCTAGCAACGATTTTGCCAAAGCCAGTGTCATTGATGTATCGGACGTGTAGCGATGCACAACTTGATTGCCTTGCCCTGAAAACATTTTCAGCAATAAACTCATTGCTAAAATGCGATAGAACAAACATCATATCGGTAGGCTTACCTATTCTCCCTGAATAAATGTTCTAGGTATAAAAAGACCTTTCACACATCGCCTCCTTGTGTGATCGTTCCTCAGTACTTACCACTGGAGTTAATAGTGCATGGAAACAATAATAACCTGAATCTTTAACTCTGTTACGATTCGACCAATTATTAATGTTACATTGCCTTTGAAGTTTTGCGCCATGGAAAAATGATCGTTTGACATTGGGACTATTCTCCCTATGTCGATGGGCTGCGGTGGTTATCATTAAATAGGCCTACCAAACACGGTGAGTTGTTAAAAAAACTTGTTCCTACAAATTTCATTTTACTTCGTCAGACACCAGATTGTGAAAATAAATGTAAGCACAGATAGAACTCAGAAGAGTCATTACTGGGCAATAAAAGAGTAAAAGTTTATGTTCACGTTGACATCCATAAGCAACCACGCATGCATGATGTAGGCAACTGATATATTTCATCTCACGCATCGACAACTCGATTATGGATTTCGTCGACATCATGTATTCGGTATCTGCAAGCATCGTTTTGCATGACACTCCATATTTTATTGTTTACCGTATCTTAATCAGGGCTGTTAGGTGACTACAATGACCTCGGTAAATTGGTCCAATTTTTAAAAGTAAATTCCTTAGATCAAGGGAGCCCATAAATACTAATAGACTAGACAGCATCATCAGATATGTATGTAGGTTGTTAGACATACACTTTACTTGTACATTTTACATAAAAAGTAAATACCAAGTGTGTTGAAAAATGGTAACAAGGTTTCCAGCGTTGACGTTTCATCGAATTCGAATGGTGAGCCAAGAGAGTTGCCAACAACAGCTCCCAAAAGAGCCCCGCGGTAAAATGAGAAACTGAAAATGCATGGTAATAGCCTAAAGTTACTGTTATCAAATTCGTAAGCTAAAACCGTCTGACCAAAAATTAACAAGTTTGAAGCAAATAATGAAATATTGGCTATGGTCATCTTTACTGCTGTCCAAGTCTAAAACAGTCCATGAATGGAATTCATGGCTAATTACGTATACACGCTATTAATTTACTTAATTGATACATTACTAGGAAAGCGTAGAACGACGAGTTTTGATATATTCAGCAGGCAAATCAAAACAATTTTCTGTTACTTAACATTTCTGGACTAACGAAACTGTCTTGATATCACATCATTCATCATTTTTAAATTTATCAGAAACTTATTGACCAGACAAACGATCGGGAGGCTAATTCGTAAATGAAACCGGTTTAATCCATTGGATAGATTACACCCATATGTTCAATTCAACTTGCGACTTCCAGAGGAAAGATCCCCAGGAGATTTTCGGGGACCTTTAGTATGTTAATATAGACTACTCATATTCCTGCATCTATCCCGAGAAATTCAACCATTTCTACCATATAGTTAATGTTAGTAAAAAAATTACCGCCAGTTTGGACGCCATGCTGGATTTTAGAAAATGCTCCAGGACATATTCTGGGACTATAGTATATTAATGTACTCGTATTTTTGGAGCTATTCTGAAAAATTCAGCTTGTTATCAGACATTCCCACCTTTTAGCTGCATGTTTGAATCGCGACGATTGCAAATGCTATAACAAAAAGCTAGAAAATTATTACGAATACGCGTGTATAAAGCTGTCGAAATTATTCGTTTACGCCCTTACATGAGAAAAAAGATGGACTCCTTTGTCATGCTATAATAGATTTGAGAACCAGTTGTCATTCCTGACTTGAACACGTGAAAAGGTGAAAATAGAACTTCATATTCAAAGAAACACGAGAACTTCTTCACTGGAGCTCCTGTTTCACTTTTCAGTCTGATGATCGTGTTACCAAATTGTTCTGCTATGCTACGTCTTGTTGTAGCCGAGGTGAAACATGGCCAGCAGAAATCTATCTCTGCATTTCTCGGAGGATCACAGCGAAGACCACGATAAAGGAACTCGTCTCTCTCTTCTCCTTCTTCTGGCTCGAAAGGCATATTCCTTAGTTTCATGCATACCGAATGCAGGAGACTTGTATATACTCGATATTTCATCCAGATACGATTTCGGCAATCTTCGTTTAGACGCAAATAAAATTGATGGCTTTCGGTGCAATACATTCCAATGACCTTAACTTCTGTTCGCGTTAATCCTTCAAAGTTATACCCATCTCCACTTTCATCCAGACAACCTTTGTATACAGAAGGTGCCTCTCTTGCCGTGGCTTCTTCCTTTAGCAATTTAAGAGCAACATCTTCTGGTACTCCATCTTCGATCAAATGAAACCACTCTTTAGCTGTAGCGATGTCGAAGCTTTGAACTGATCTCGACCATAAGGATCCCATTATGCTGAACTAAAGTCAATATAGAGGTGAATATGAGAATATGAATTCCTACTAACAACGACGATCGTTCAGTTTTCTGTTTACGATTGCTTTGCGGTAAAAATAGACATCGCAATGAAGGTGGTAATAACCATGCTGCCTAGGCTATTTTGCGCATTTTAAAAAGATATCGAAAGCGAAAACTGTGAATTTTGTCAGTGTCAAACGACATTCAAAGTTTTTGTAAACAATCGATCTAATTTTAAAATATTCATAATTAAAATAACGCGCCAGGCGTCGTTGGGTTGGTTCCAACTGTTATTCTGTTTACTTTCTCCGATGTTCCTGCTCTGTAGCCTATAGAACGGTATAGAGCACGTCCGCTCCTCAGCATATGATAGTAAGTAATAAATACGGCAGCCGCACGAATTATTCCGCCGTTTGCCTTTGCAGCTTAGGTTAAGCCTTTCTATTGTAAATCATTAACCTATTGACTAAGCGTTAACATCACACAAAAAAGACTGAGTAAAAAAATGCACCAGGCGCCTGTTTCGCTAATAGCCTACCCCAGACATGTCTTATCTTTACTCCAGACGGAGATGGTGGGATAAAGATAAGACATGGAGGAGTGAGCGGTACAATGTATAGGCTAGAGATTATGAAAATGACTCTCTAATGTGTAGGCTCTCTTGTGCATATAGAAGTCGACCAATAGAGAGCGTGTTATTAGATAATTTCGTACAAAACTATGATAGCAATGAGTGTGTAAGTCAAATACTCATGCAATCAAACATATAAATAAAAGACTAGAATGGTATCAAAAGTATGCAGCTGGAATTAATAAAAATATCTAATTATCTCAAACTTCAGTCTATTCTTATACTGACGCTGCTCGTCTGATAGGTGGTATTCCAAATTATGGCAATAGTTCATGCATCATTCGGGACACACTTCCTTGGTTCTCTGCTCAACAGCGTATACAGTTTAAAACCATTTTCCTTATGCGCAACCGCCTACTTGGGGTGGCCCCAACATACCTAAGATCTTTCTGCACCTCGGTGTCCTCTTTACCTGCAAGGGCTTCTACAAATGTAATGATTATGTACATGAAAATAGTTAAACGTCCTAAATTAGCATTTGGTTTTGAGGATAGCATGACAAAACCTAGTCCCTACTTAAGTGGATCAGTATCATCATCCATGGGCCTTTTAGGAACCTCAAACCACGAAATAATTCTAAAAGCAAATCCGTTGCGTCTCTCAACTTCTTAAACGGGGGGAACTGGAGAGCTTTGTGACTTCATATTTCAGAGGGTTTTGACTTTTGTGATGAAATGTGACAAGGAAGAGGGTTCAAAATTTGTCCAAAATTGTGCGACGTCATTCTTGGGCGGCTCCTCATCTGTTGACCACCATTTCTATACGGCCGACACCAAACTATCTATATTTTTAGTGCTGAGATCTTTGTCCACTTCCATTGCACAATTACTCAACGTAATCGATCTAACCTCTCAATGGTTGTCTGCTCTCCGTGTCCTTAGGTGGCATGGACTCTGACTCGAGAGCCTTCACACCATCACCAAGACCAATGCGTTCTCCCGATTCCTCTATGCCTCAACAGCATGGTGGGGCTTAACATCAGATAAGGATTGTGGGTCGACTAGAGACAATCCTGAATGTTACATGCAAATTTTCTTACAATTATCAATAAAGCAATAATAACTATTCAAATACTTAGAACTATGTATATAGTTGAACGAAGAAAAATGGACGAAGTATAATTGTTACACTCATTATGCATTCCACAAGATGGAACCATTATATTCATTAAAAAAAGTTTAATAACAATTATTTGACACAATCCAAAACTGCAAGCTTCTCCATTCTCCCACGGAGGAAAAAATGCTCACTCGTGAAACAAATAGGGAGATCTTGGATCTCATCATATTCAGTGGATATTTCATTCAGATCCAGCTCTGTCCAATAAATACTATCTCCCTTATTTAGGTTGCAATTACTACCATTACTTCAGGTTGCAGACGTGCAGAGAATCTCTGTGGCCTAATGATATTTAGCGGTATAAATGTTTCCTGCGTGTGTGCTATACAGTATGGGAGCCTCACTTCCAAAACCCCAGATTTGACACCGAGCTTAAAAGAAAACAATTCAGAAATAAAGAATGTAATCATCATAATTAGCGTTTATAAATTGTGGCAACTGTTACGTGAAACATGTTTAATTGAGTGAACGTTTTTAATAAAATTGGGCAGTTTGATGTGATGATGTGACGTCATATTTCATATACTACCCTCCCCTCGTCAAACATCGTCACAAAAGTGTGACTCCCTACCTTAGACGCGTGACGTCATTTATAGATGGTCCCTGAGGTACTCTATGTTGAAGCATAGTGGTGTGATATACAGGATGTAAAGAAACGAATCCTGAGGGACACCACACGAGACGGAATGGCATTTACAGAGAAGGATCGGGAAGACAAGTAGTACTGGAACCAGAGATGTTTGTAATGTTGTTTGCATGAAAGTTTTTGTATTCCGTCAATAGACGCTGCAATTCGTGGACATTGAACTCTGATTGCATAAAATTTAAGGCCGTTTCTTAATAATTTCTAGATGTTTTGCATCGTGACAAATGCAACGCTATACCAAAAAGTGAGTAAATAAATAGGTGTATGAAGTTGTCGACAATTATTCGTTGAGAACATTGTCCTTACCTGAGAAAAAAACCCTGACTCCTCAGGCATGCTGCAATGGACTTGAGAATTTTTCATGATTCGTGACTTGAACACTTGAAAAGGTGAAAACAAAATTTCATATTCAAAAAAACTTGAGAACTCCTTCACAGGGGCACCTGTATCACTTTTCAGTCTGACGATTGTGCTACCAAATCCTTCTGCTATGCCCCTTTTAGTTGTAGCCGAGGTGAAACATGGCCAGCAGAAAGCTTTCTCTGCATTTCTCGGAAGATTACAGCGAAGACCACGATAAAGAAAGTGGTCTCCAGCTTCTCTTTCGAATGGCATATTCCTTAGTTTCATACATACCGAATGCAGGAGACTTGTATATACTCGATATTTCTTCCAGATACGGTTTCGACAATCTTTGTTAAGACGCAAATAAAATTGATGGCTTTCGGTGCAATACATTCCAATGACCTTTGTCTCTGCTTTTGTCAACCCATCAAAAGAGAATCCATCTCCACTCTCCCTGAGACAACCTTTGTATTCAGGAGACGCTTCTGCTGCTTTAGCTTCTTCTTCCAATAATTTAAGAGCAACATCCTCTGGTACGCCATCTTCAATCAGATGGAACCATATTTTAGCTGTGGCTATGTCGAAGCGCTGTACAGACACTGCATCTTCCTCTGTTTCATCAACTGACAAAGTCAGTGCTTCAATTGGCAGAGAAGAGATCGACCAACTATCTGCCATATTTCTAAACAAAGTTTTTGCAGACTCTGACTACCTAAGATCGATTATGATAAATGACCATCTAGTTTTCTTCATACGGCTTTTTCAGGGTAGAAGTACGAAGCACAATAAATGTTACACATAGGCATATTATTATGTAATCATGAACTTGGTATGAAACCGAAAGTGAAAATGGGAAAATTTGTCAGTGAAGCGCGATTTGTGCAATAACTGTTATTACCATCAACCAATAATATTTCTATTCAATCATTCGTTCAGAAGATTTATATAGCGCCCTTCAAATATGCTGCTCAGCAGCGCTTCCGATTATCATTAAACCGTGGTGAAAAGGGGCATTCTGTCTGCTTTAAAACGCATCAGAGTAAGCCCTGTGTATTTTATAAGCATTCAATGCGGACAAGGGAAAAAATGACGCGTTAGTAGCGGTCTGTAGACAAAGACCTACACTTACAGTCGTACTCATACCGGTGGGTTCACTCGTACTTATTTCATTGAACGAATAGGGTAAGGGTAGGAGCATTATGTGAACGGATGTGTTGTTCCGGTTTACGTCAATAAGGTCGCGCACAATAATAGATCGCACTTCAAAAGGTCGTAACGCAAAAGATCGCGCCTCAAAATGGTGTCTTTATGTACAATATTTCGCATGTTAATTATGAAAATGGCATCGACGGTAGCAAATAAAAAATCTCTTTAATTAAGGCAAAGTTTGAAAATGGTATGAATTTTTATAGAAGCAGAATGTTAGCATTGTTTTCTTTATAATAACAATAACAAAGATTGCACGTGCTCTTTTCCTTAGGATTAAACTAAGTGGAGTTCCCAACCTTCGTTTTTGGTGTACCCCTAAACATAAAAAATATTTGCGTGCACCGCGACAAAAAACAAACTTGTCTTAGGTTTTAGCGTAGGCCTAATTAATTAAGCTTATTTTCTCTTAGAATGCTTGAGAAACAATTTTTAAAGTGCGAAAAGATCGTTGATGAGACGAATGCCGTTCAAATGGTAGCTGGACTGATGAAAATAATTGCATTTGACTAGAACCTGGATTGATGATGAGATTCCTGCTTAAATGGAACGTACTACAATATTTGTGTTCAATGGGAAAACTGTTCACTATTAGCGTTTCTAAATTGGCCTAATTATGTAAAACCTAAGAAGACGGATTGGAATAGATTAATTATGCTGAACCTAAGAAGACGATATGGAATAATTAATAAAGCTAAAACGCAAGATTACACAAAACTATTGGCATTATATGGTATGCGAACATCTCATCCACGGACAATTTATCCCGAATGGTTCATCCAAGGACGATTCATCCGATTTAAGCAATAGACAAACATAGGCCAATGGTTCCAGTTCCTAACAAATTCTGATACAATTGAATTATGTGCTCAATGTCACCTGTCAATAAGCGACACGTCTACCTACGTTCAAGCGAGGGTCGTTTGTTTCCAAAAAATGTTTACTAATTTGAGACTGCCACTGATTTTTCTCATCTGTTCCGGTCTCCTCTAACGATGCCCGAGCTAACTTTAAGCTAACATTATATACAGGCCTATAGCCTACATAGGCCTACGTATGAAGAAATTGAGATTCAGAAGGTGTTCATAAATAGTTCATGATTTGAATAAAATTTAAAACTAAACCCAGTCAATAGTCGGGCTCATTAGCATGCAACAAGTATAAATAGTCGAGTCAGAGTTGAAGCCCAGGGGAGGCACAGTCGGGAGGAAGCAGTTCGAATCGACAGTCAGTTTGAAACGGTCGAGGAGGCAGTCAAAGCGCAGTCGAGTCGAAGTGAAGCAGTCTTCGAGCCTCTCATCGTCGATACGCAGTCGGCGTCGCCTAATCGCCGACCCTGCGTTGCCTCGTCAGTCTTCGAGCCTCTCATTGTCAATACACAGTCGGCGTTGCTCAACAGCCGATTCTGCGTTGTGTGCCGTGGACTCTGTCGTCCGAACTCTGTACGTTTAGTCAGGTACACTGCGACATAAAACACTGACGTCTTACAATTGTCGATCGGTAGCCGAGTGTTCTTAGCAATACAAGTTGAAAACGACGAATCAGTGTTGAAATCTTTCGCAATACCCCGGAAGTCTTACCCAAACGTGGATTTCCTAAGTGCCTCTGGGAAGGTCTCCTGGTCAAGTTAGCCCTGAGGTACTGGTGGTCCTAGTAACCAGAAAGCACCCGGTTCAACACAATAAATCAACGGAGATAAATCGGTTTTCTGCTGGTCTTCTGGTCGGCCAGTCAATGGAGCGACAGTATAAGTTTAACGCTTCCTTAGGTTAACAGACCCAGTCATTCCTTAGGCAAATTTTTTTGACATTATAAACACGTAGTGTTTTTCTTAAACTCCTGAATATTTGAATTCTTTTTGTATTTTCGGGAATATTGTTCCAGATTTTTGGGCCAGCATATTTTATTGCAAACCTTCGTGTGTTCGTTCTTGCACGTATAGGAATGAAAGTTGAAGTACTCGAGGAACCAAGCAATAGGAATTGTTTTCTGGTGGAGACAAAAAATAATTATCAACGGTTGTTGGAAGTAATTTGCAATTATATTTATTCATAAATTCAGCAAGTTGACACTTAGTTTGTTGTTCAAGAGTTAGTAACCATTATTTTGTTATGTGTACATGTAGTCGATCCGGATGCAGGAAGGGTAGCCATTAATAGAGCGAATTGCATGCTTTTGGATAGTCACCAGACACTTAAGCTCAGATGGATAATTTGAGTTCAAGATGACATTACAGTAGACATTGCATATCTTAATGTGTATGATGATGATTCTCTGCCCGAAGTCAGGCCCATTGGCTTTACGCCACGCGGGGATAAGATGAATGAGGTGGTTTCCCGTTGCCATCATCCTAGACAATTATTAGTGAGCAACGTGTCCCAGGTCGTTATACCGTGACTTGTAGTGGGTTCAAACCTGCGACCTTCTCGGTTGCAGCAAGACACAGAACATACCGTTACGCCACCGCGTCTCATTGTTTGTATTTATTGTTAAAAGAGTAAATGATATTAATACTATCCACTCGTTTGCACATGTAATGCAATATAATCGGGCATTTATATGCCGCCAATTCAGATAGCTACATGGAGGTGCTCTCTGCGCTGGCCTTAGTGATGCTAAATGTCATAGTGAACGAGTACAATACGCCTGTTTGCAAAATTATGCACAGTGAGCTGAAAAGAATCACCAGTGGTGGGCCCACGCACAAGCGTGGAACTCTATCAACAGGATTCCCCTCGACAGCTGATGGATGGCATGGATGTGTTCAGAAGTATGCAGGGGCACATGACTAGGACTCTTAAAGGCTTAGCAATATCTGGAGTTCTTTTGCATGAAATAATGAGAAAAGCAAGTTTAGGCTAAATGGAAGAAACGAAGTGTACATTTCCTGATACGTTTAATAACTATATGTTCTTAAAATATAATTATTATTCTATGCAGTGGTCTAAATTGTACAGAACCATGTAAAATAATGTTTGGATATTAGACGAAAATGAACCTTGTACACAAATAATTCCACTTGTAGTTTATTAATGCATTCGGAATAAAGCAAATAATTATTAGTAGGAAGCCATTATATTTAGCAGTGTGTGAGCCGCACTGTAGTATTAATGTATATATATATATAAATATGAGGTCGTTGTATTAAACAAGTATACGCGGGTACTGGTACTTATTTTACGACTCGGGTCATGACCGAGTAGATTAATCACGGATACGGGTGTAGCGGGTTTATCCCGTGCCGACGTCAAGCTTAGGGATTACAATATTCCCGCTAAACATATAGCCTAGATTGACCCTGCACCATCAAAGATTTTAGGCCTAATCTTAATTACTGATAACTAAATGGCGCATCCCATATCCAAGTACCACATGTGTGCACATAACGTACACATAAACATTTATTATGCATGTATTTACATAGGGATTAAAAGGGGTGGGTTAATTACAGGCTTACATGTAATTGAATTGCATGTTACCAATTAGGCCTACTGGTGAAAATGTAATTAAATTGCACCTTACAAAATACGTTCAAGTTTTGTTGGGACTTAGGTCAAATACTGAGCGGATGAAATATTCCGGTCTCATTGAGCCTCCTCGCATTGTCCGCTCTTCAAACAAACTTGATATTCAAGTTCTTCATGTTTAAAGATTAAGAACAACAATATGGTTCCTTCTCGATCCTTTGTCTCTCTTAATTGGTCCTTTTCCCCGGAATGCGCTGTCTTCTTCTACTTGCTCCAGGCTCTAACTGGTAACCCATAATCTTATAATTTAACAAGCCCTATTTCATCTCGTGACTTTGAGCATAGGGAACCTCTTAAATGTTTGAGCACAATAGCCTACAATACAATAAGATCAGCCGTTACTAGCCGCCTGTGATGCGCTACATAACGCGCCTAAATCAAATGCAGTAGATTAGTTTTCAACATTAGTCTTGAAGAGCGGACAATGCGAGGAGGAATATTTCACCCGTGAGCATTCCAATAAACCAGAAATGTTAAATAGAAAGGAATCATATAGCTCTACAAAATTTCCAAATACCCGACTCTGATCAAATTGTCAAGTGCATATACATGCGTGGACGTAGATTTGCTCCTGGGTCTCTGGGTGACAGGTAGAAAATACAACCTATTGACGAATCTAAGCAGCTCCATTCACAACCCAACAATTCGGTTATGGACGCGCCAAACACGGATTAAGCAGTGGAATATACTGTCTGTAGAAATTTATAACATTATGAAATATTAATTAAACTTAGGGGCAATAAAGACAGATCCATTCCAGCTCCTCAAATTTCTAGGGCATGCATCAAAAAGGAAAACAGAGGAAAATACTGTCGTAATTATTAGTAATTACAAAATATTTTGAAGTTTTTGTAGGCAATAAGCAGCTTTATCCTCTACCTCAAAAACGGGGGCCATCTCTGTCCCTAAGTCTCCACCTCTAAATAAACAATTGTTCGGAAATCGGAACAACAATTTTCCATTCTGCCAGTTCAAAAAATAAGTGATCCAGTTTCAATGACTTAAGCCGTCAAAATTGTGAAGTTGTAGAACAATACAGAATACCAGAAATTCAGTTTTTATTGGTTAAGGAGGTTTATTGGCCGCAATCCAAGACTACTTGGTGACTAGCTGGCAGATGCTGCTCGTATTTTACAGTCGCTATTATTCTACCATGGCTCACACGGGTCATCTAATTAGTTAAGTCTTAATATCTTACGTAAATTGGCTGCATACTGAGAGTTCTGCATTATGTATTCCCATGTATGCGAGGGTATTATCTGGGAAAGGCATTGGCTTTCATCGCCTAGATTACTGCAACTCGTTATTAATTAGTATCATTGAATCAAGCATGTTGAAGCCGCAGAGCGTTTATGACACCTTGGCTAGAGCCACAACTGATACATTCAAATACGTATGTATGACTCATTTGCTTAAATATTTGCATTGGCTTTCTGCTGTTCAGCAAAGAATTAGTTTAAAGTTGGGGCTCAGGTTACAAAACTGTGATCTCCTGCCAAACTCGACACTTATAATCAGCTCTTACTCACCAGGCTCCCCATTATTCAACAAGGCCATCTGATAATTATCTTTTTAATGGTCATATCTACATCGAGAACTATTCATGGTGAACGAAAGCTTTCGTATTGTTTGGATATCTCTCCCTGTGTCTTTGCCAAAAGCTCAGTCGTTTATAAAGTGTCATTGTTGGCAGAACTTAAACGTACTTCTCTCCATTTTCTTATCCATCATGGTCTGCCTACTTTTCGATAGCCTTCCGGACTGATGTTTTTGATATTGACCTCATTACGACTTGGTTTGGTGTGCCATCGGTTAGATACCAGTGCAATCGAAGTTACCAATTACAATTTTAAAAACGCTTCAAGTCATAATAATTATGCTATAAATATCCGTAAAGGCCATTAATGAATGCAATGTACATGTAAATGTGAACCCTAGCGAGTAGCGACAAAAGTATAAATGATTGATGTCTTTAAATATTTTGAAAAACTATTTGCAGAAGTATCTTCAAAATGCCGTTTTAATTATTGCATATTATTATAGAAATATATTTTAAAGACATTATGAAAAATATTATCAAGATACCTTTGAGTAGTATTTTATTTTGTATCTTTCAAAACACTGTTGAAAAATATTCTGCCCATCACTGATAACATGATGCAAGTACATTGATAATTATGTGACGTGGCGTCACCTTAAGCAAGTCCTTCACACACAATTGCTCTGCAGTACAATTGCAATTGCGCAGTCGAGGCGTGTGCACTCCTGAGCAATAATGTTGGAAGAAAGTCGGTATCAAATTTCAGAATGAAACAAAACGAAGTGCATAATAAATAATGTAATAATAGCGCAATTGATGATTATTTTTGCATATTCGTATCTTTAATATAATCAAGGCATAATAGAGAGCAACAAGCTATTGCCACACTAAATTATGGATCTCTTTCGTGTAGCGTTTTGCGTCGTTTATTCCTTTGGCTTCGCATGCGTCTCTCCATCTCTGTGGAATAGAATCCTGACCGTAGTAGGCTCCGGCAATGGCTCCAGCCATTGAGGCTATCGTATCCGTGTCTCCTCCCAGACTCACTGCATAGATGATCGTCCTTTCGAATCCATTATACTACAATTCAACTCACATGCGGTAATAGTTCTGTAATTGTTGTAAATGTTACAATTGGCGAAACATAGCTTTTGAATATCTATACCTCGATATAATATTATAGACAAACTAATTTAAAAAGAGAAGTATTGAATGGATATAGTTCTCAATGAACAAGGGTGCGGGTGTGATTCAAGCTGACAAACGGCGCATGAGAAATTTGTGTGTGAAATTAGTGAGACATGATCTCTTTTATTATGGAGATACTGAATTAATCGTGTTATAGGCTAGACAAGAGAAAATGTTTCATCTGTTGCACTAGTCATGACGAGTGCAAACTATGTTGAATTATTGACGTTAAACTCATCATGTGCATTCATGTTACATTATAGTAAGAATGTTTGAAAGTATATGTTACAGTAGATAGGTCAATTAATTTTATTAATCACGTAGGTCAACATGAAACTCACATTTGGTGGTATTTCAGGAATTGGTTTCAGGCCACGGACGAAGGAGTAAATGGCTGCAGGAACTGACTCAAGAGCCGGCATGCCATTGCCTAAAATTATGCAAACCTGTTCACTCGTCCATTTAAGCTGATTTTGTGATGAACTTCTTACGAATATAAAAAGTGAATATTAAAAAGGTATGTTAGGGGTGTTAAATCAAACACATATGCAGCAAAACCTTATCTTTGCATCTATGAACACGGTAAGTTTCGAATGCACAAGACATTAACTGAGAACACACAGGTATCAACTGATGGGGAACATTGAGAAACACATAATATTGTAGTCATCCGCTACCTATCACAGAAGCGCTTTTATTTTTCACCACATGCTAACGGTCTGTAAAACTAAAGTAATAATTATAAGACTATATTTTTAACGAGGCTACTAAATCTGACTTCTATCGCTCCTCTGTTGTTCTATTCTACCAACGATTTATGCCTAATATTATACATTTCCTTCCTACTCAAGCTCTAATTGACTTTCAATTTCAACTTCTGTTATTAAATTGGCAGGTACTTCGAAGATCGTTCTCTTCAAGAAGTCCGCTTCAATTTGTTTGGCGCCCCGGCCACGCTACTATTACTGAATGGAAGTCAGAAAAGGAAGCATATAATTTTGCTATATTTAATTAAATCAAAGAGCAAGAAAGTCGATTAAAAGTAAAATTGTCTTTAAGACGGTTTTAAAAGAACGTATACGTTGACAAGCAGTTAAGACAATGATCTCCATGACTGCGTGATTTCAAAGTACATTTCCAACCTAATTCCTTCTTAATTGCTGGCAAAGACGGCGGACGTGATAAGTACGCCTTTATAGTCCTCAATTTGTCACAATACGGATTGTTGCCAGAGATTGTGCTGTAAACCAAGAAAATATCGATTAAGTAGAAAATGCGAGTTAAGAAAGTATAAATCACTTGACACACATGTTGATATTTTTACCTCTTCTAAATTGGAAACTTGTGTTAAGAAGGACTCCGTGTTGCAAATAGAAACCCTGAGTGTTCTAGTCTGGATGCATTTACCGTCATTTTGTTTGGCAGTTTATAATTTTTAGCTCACCTGAACCTGGCTCAAGTCAACGAGAGACGATTGGTGGCCTTAATTAATCATTGATCGCTAAAATGATTCTCTCTGTAGAGCTCTGTTAACCATTTTAGTCACTTTATTTTGCCAAGATTGCTCTTGACTATCATACACATTCCTATTTACATCATGCATAGAAGCTTGAAAAAGATAGAACTGGTGTTCAACCATGCCGAAAAAGAGCCGTTAAATAACAATAACCATAACCCATAATAACAGTTCTTTTATAGTTTCATTATCATTATACAAATGTAGGCAACAAATTCTCTTTGAAATATATATATATATATATATATATATATATATATATGTGTGTGTGTGTGTGTGGGTGTTTGTGTGTATGTGTGTGTGGGTGTTTGTGTATGCGTGTGTCCAAACAACATCATTCATATAGCCACATGCAATTACATTTGGAGGAGCAGAATTAATTACATGCAGCAATCTCAAGGCAAGAGAGTCGCTCAGACCAGAGTAGATAAGTACGGCATTTCCAAAAGTCATAATTTAGATAAAAGTGATGATGGGGATAAAAGTGATAATGAAGATAAAAGTGAAAATGGAGATAAAAGTGATAATGAAGATAAAAGTGAAAATGGAGATAAAAGTGATAATGGAGTGCGTAAGTAGCACATCGTGCATGTGATGATTGTCGCACAGAACGGATCTGACGGACGTGATAGCAATAAGTACAGCATTCATTGCTAAAATGGATAAGAAGCCTTAACTCTTGGTAACGTAAGCCAGTGCCATACACTGAGTCAGTAATGTAAAAAGAAATTGTTTTCGGGGTTTCGAACTTTTATGTAATATTCCTTTTATAACATATCTGAAATGTATGCATCCCATGACGATAAAGTTGACGTACATGACTTTGTCTCAGGTTGTTGTATCAACTATGTTGAACGGTTCGTTCTTTTGGGGTCTCTCCAATGCTTACTGGATTGATATGCCACTTACTAGCTCTGTGATTACTGCTCATTTACTGCATATTATATTAATTTTTTAACCTAATTTTGGTCTTGTTGTGTTCTCTTTGGTAAGTAATAAAGATGACTTGGGTTGGAATGGACTCCATAACTCTGTCTTCACAGAACTAATGATCGAAACAATTTATCGGTTCTACTCACCCGGATTCCAATGGCATCATAACTCTGATGAGGTCATCGAGAAATTCATTGCTAATGTCCTTCTGCCAAACTCCCTCGTAAGCAAATTTGAGAGCACGTTTCACGGCGCTGGCCTGAAGTATGGCGCCATTAACCCCAACGATGTTGCTGTGAGTTAAACGGGTAATCCTTCGCACCCTCTCCTAAACGGTTAAGTAAAATCTATAATTTATATAAGACATTTCCAATGACACACGATGTTGGCAACGGGTTTTCAAATATTTTCTTATTAAACTTTTAAATGTTTATTTTCAAAAGGCATCATCAGCTTATAAAACAGATTTTTGTTGTCTTTACCAACGAGGTTCGTTTTTGAGGATTAGACTAGGAGTTCAAATATAATTCATACATTAAAGACGCTTTCGCTTCGTTTGTAGTAGAAGAGCGCAGCCGGTGCAATTCTCATTGCCCCACCGTTGCCATGGGAACCGGATCCACCAAACTGTTGCTGAGCAGGAGCAAAAGGATCCGCATCTGCGCTTTGCTTTTTCAGCTCAATTACGATGGCTGTTACACTGTCACCGTAGTTTCGGTAAGGGTCGGCAAAGTATTCAGTAACAATACTACAACATCATAGACTTAATTCAGATTTAAACCTATTGCAATAGGCCCACTTTAATGAGAGCTGAATATCACAGGCCAATTAATTAAACAAAATGTGAGCATGAAGTTAGGAATGGGCACACTGCACGCTATGATTACTCTCTTATTTCGCCGTTCTTCGGCCTCTACCACATTGATACCACTCGACCGGGTAACCTTGAACTTAGATTCAAATTTGATCTTGTGCGGAGTCTCATAGGGTAAGTGCGATAGCACAAAACTAGTGACTTTTATGGTTATACATTGTATGAGCATCTGAAGAAGTTTTGTTGATAATTGGCTATTGCATAGAGAATGCACTTGATTGGTTTATCTTGGAGTGGCGCTATGAAGTCTACTAATTGCAAACACCGAGTAGTAATCACGCATAGATAACTTAGAGATTGCTGCGATCTAAAAGACATTGGCTGAAAATGTATGGCTCAGCGATTTATTTAAGCATATTTTTTGCGAATGTTCGCTTAATTAAGAACATTTGATATGCATTTGTGCAATCGCGTCTCTCTTTGGCAATACGTAACGTAACTTGAAGGCGATAGCTTTAGAGTATAGTTTGTAAGGAGGTTTAACCTCGCGCTTAAGTTCTTAATGTGCAGCCTCTTCTTTTCAATCAACGACTTGGCCAAAGCGTGTGTCATAGAGGTATCAGACGTGTAGCGGTGCGCTGCTTGATTGCCTTGCCCTGAAAACATTTGTAGCAACAGTTAAATAGAACAAACGTCACATAGACATTTATTCTCCCTGGTAAAATCATTATCAATAGAAAAGATCTTTCACACTTTTCCAAGCATTACCATCAGCTAATCGTTCGTCAGTCCAGCATTGCCAGTCCAAAGTCAGGATAAAGGAGGAGGGCGCATGCACGGAACCGCCGTCGGCGACCTTCTTCAGAGAACCTGCGGCTTTGTCCGAACAATTCACCCTGCACAACTCAGTAGTGATCATTACGGGTTATCTCAACACCATCTGAAGGACCCGTCACTACCAAAATGAGTGTAGTTTGACGCTCATCACTGAACAAGCAGTGCAAACGATTTTGCCGAACAAATCAGACTCTGTGTGCAAATTTTGCTGCATTTTTTGTTAATAAACTTATTGATCCTAAATGTAAAATTGCTAGATGTGCTGCTAATTTAGTGTTGAGTGACCTGCTGCTAGACTCCGAATTCTCCGGCCCTGCCTTCGATGACATACCGTCTGTCACATTCTTTGAAGTCTTTAATCTTCTCAATAGCATGGTTTCTAAATCATCAGCATTGCACTTCATACCTACATCACTCATCGTCTCTTGTTCTGATGTATTCTCTCACCACATTGCACACTTGGCCAACCTATCTTTTGCTGAAGGGTGCTTTCCTTCATGCTTCAAATCTGCCTTAGTCACGCCTTTACTTAAAAAGCCTGACCTTGACACTAGCAATTTGTCTAACTTCAGACCTATCTCCAACCTCAATAACATTTCCAAGATCCTTGAACGTCTTTTTCTTATGCGTATCAAGAGACACATTACTTCCTCTTTCAACTTCAGTCCCTACCAGTCAGCATATCGCGAAGGCTACTCTACAGAAACTGTTCTTGTCTCTACACTGGATTGCATCTTCTCATCTATTGACAATGGTAAAGCCTACCTCTCTGTGTGTCTTGACCTTAGTGCGGCCTTTGACACTGTAGACCACCAGTTACTCCTTGCAAGACTTGCAAAATGCTTTGGTGTCTCTAGGACTACCTTACACTGGTTAGCTTCATACCTGGTTGACCGCAATCAGCAGATGGGCATTGGATCTGCTCGGTCGGAGCCCACACTTTGCACTGATGGAGTGCCACAAGGATCTGCCCTAGGCCCTTTATTATTTACAGTCTTTACTTCCCCAATCAGTCGCAAAGCTAAACACTTTTGAATTCAATTACAACAGTATGCAGATGATACTCAGCTCCATATTGCTCTGTCTCACACTGATCAGTCTGGTATACTAAAACTAGAAGAATGCCTCTCATCCATATATGCATGGTTCTGTTTCAATGGTTTGGCCATAAACCCAGACAAGTCTGAAGCAATTGTGTTTGGCTCATGTCAACGCCTGCGTTCTTTCCCTATGCTCTCTAACATTGAACTGGCGGGCAAACTTAGTGCCGCTTTCAGACTCTGTCAAAACACTTGGGGTTACCGTCGACAGCAAGCTCACATTTCGACCTCACATAACAAGTCTTTGTTAATCTTGTTTCTACCACATCAGGGCAATACGTCACATAGGGTCGGCTCTAACCCAAAATATATCTGAAACTATAGCCTGCTTACTTGTCTCCTCTCGCCTCGAATATGCTCATTCACTTTTTGTCGGTCTCTCAGACCTTGAACTCAAAAGGCTTCAACGTATCCAAAATACGTTAGCTCGAATAGTGTTACGTGTCCCACAACGAACATGCTCCTCTGCCCTACTCCACCAGCTGCATTGGCTCTCTGTTGAATTCAGAATCAAATTTAAGTTAGCTTGTTTGACCTACAAAGCCATCATCACCAGTACACCTACCTATATTCATGCTCTACTAACTCCTTACATTCCTCCTCGTTGCTTACGATCATCAAGTACAGGTCTTTTAGTTGAACCACGATGCAGAACAGTTATGGGCTCTCGTGCATTTCATGTCCCTGCTCCTAGGGAATGGAATCGACTGCCACTCTCACTTCGTAGCTCAGATTCATTTCCTTCCTTTAAAGAGCGACTCAAAACTCACTATTTCTCTTTGGCTTTCAAGGATTTTAATAGCGCCTGCGGGTTTGACCCTTGAACATGGTACTGTGCCGCTGTGCGCAGCTACCCTGCTAGTGGCTCATTTCCAAAATTCGGCCGGGTATCGGAGTACATTGCTACGCACGGCCTCTGCTGGCTCCCCTATCCGCAGCGCTTTATCTGCCTGGTTTATGCACTAGTCTGGCGCTGTCTTGAAGACCCGGCTTCACCTTACTTGTGGAAACTTTGCGCATTGTAATCCACATGATTCCATAGCGGCTACTGTCTCTTGACTCAACAGCGCAAAAGAAGCTCCTTGTCCTCTGTTGAGCGTACTGTTAGGCAGCAACGGGCGTTCTCTGTGGCTGGCGCCCTACTTTTCCTACCAGCTATAATGGTTTCCGCCGATACTTCGCCTTGAACTTGGTCTGCCTTGTCTTATCTGGCTTCAAGACTGTTGGCCTACTGTTTTACCATGGTTAGGCTAGCGGTGCTTTAACGTACATGTAGACAGTCTTGAAAGGGTTCTATGTAAGCCTAGACTTGCTGTGGTAAACTGATAATAATAATTCATTGTCACAAAATACTATTAAACGTCTTGGTGCCAATATAATTAAAACACTATGGCCTATAGTATTAGTGAAATTCAAATGAAACATTTAAATTGACCAACTTTTAAAAGTAAATTCCTAAGATCACGTGAGCCAATAAATTAAGATAGATATGCTAAGTATATCCTTGTGTTTACATGTAGTATAAATACCAAGCGTGTTGAAAAATGGTATCAAGGTTTCCAGGGTTGACCTTTCATCGAATTCGAATGGTGAGCCGAGACAGCTACCCACAACAGCTCCCAAAAGAGCTCCGCGGTAATATGGGAAGCTGAAAAATGCATGACATTAGATGCTGTTATGGAATTTGTAAGCTGAAACTTTATATAAGGCTCGTAGCGATATCAAACTAACTTTAGATGCATCACCAAAAATTAACAAAGTCTAGCAATGATACATATATCGATCCAAATGTTCAAACGTTTATGACTGGACTTTGGCTTACTACAAGTGTGCATTATTAGTTTGCTTTATTGACACATGACATGAGAAGCGTTATTAGTTTGTTTTATTGACACATGACATGAGAAGCGTTATTAGTTTGCTTTATTGACACATGACATGAGAAGCGTTATTAGTTTGTTTTATTGACACATGACATGAGAAGCGTTATTAGTTTGCTTTATTGACACATGACATGAGAAGCGTTATTAGTTTGCTTTATTGACACATGACATGAGAAGCGTTATTAGTTTGTTTTATTGACACATGACATGAGAAGTGCGGAATGTCAAACGTTAACATATTCAGCAGCCAAAACTCACTATTTTATTTATTATTTTACACTTTTGGAGTGACGAAACTGCTTTTTGAAATAACCACCATACGTTATTTTTCAGTTTATCAGAACTTACTGACCAGACAAAACGAACGAATTCGGTTAACAAGACCAGTTATGTCGATGAATCAATTATGCCATTCAGCTTACGATTTCCAAAAGTCCAAAAGGCATAATCTTACAGGAAGCAGCATATTTGACTTTTAAAGCAAAAGGCTTTCGACGAGGCCTCAATACCGCAGCCAAACAGATGACATTTTGAACAAAACCCTCATAGCTGAATACAGCGAAAACCGCTTTATCAGAAAACCTGTCGTATTCCATGTAATGGAAAGTCTTTGGAAAGATATGCGCTATGCGTCTCAGCTTATTATAACTTATAATTATTTCTTTACATAAGTTACATATCAAGTAAGTTTGCTAGAAAGGGGTTTACATTACATTGAAACAAATTTTATATTCCTATCTCAGACGCAAAAATAGCCTTACAACTTTTCTTTCAGCCACTGGATGTCTGGGTTTAGACAATTGCAAAATGTAATAACGAATAACTAGCAAATAAGTACGCGCAGGCCTATGCCCAATATGAAATTGCCTAAAATAGTTTGTTATTGTCCTTACCTGAGAAAAAAGCCGGACTCTTCTGGCATGCTATAATAGATTTGAGCACCATTTGTAATTCGTGATTGGAAAACATGAAAAGGTGAAAAAAGAACTTCATATTCAAAGATAGGCGAAAACTCCTTCACTGGAGCTCCTGTTTCACTTTTCAGTCTGATGATCGTGCTACCAAATCCTTCTGCTATGTTCCTTTCATTTGTAGCCGAGGTGAAACATGGCCAGCAGAAATTCACATCTGAGTTTTTAGGAGGGTCGCAGCAAAGACCACGATAAAGAAACTCTTTTCTTGGGAAAGGCATATTTCGTAGTTTCATGCATACCGAATGCAATAGACTTGTATATACTCGATATTTCTTCCAAATGCGACTTCGGCAATCTTCGTTCAGACGCGAATAAAACCGATAGTATTCAGTACAATACATTCTAATCACTTTTACCTCAGCATCTGTCAATCCCTCAAAACAAAATTCTATCCCAGTAGCATTTAGACTACCTATGTACTCAGGAGGTGCCTCACTTGCCGTGGCTTCTTCCTCCAACAATTTAAAAGCGACATCCTCTGGAACTCCATCTTCGATCAAATGAAACCACTCTTTAGTTCTGGCAATGTTAAAGCTTTGTACTGATATCGAACCCATTCTACTGAACGGATATTAATATCGCAACAAATATAAGAGTATGAATACCTTCTAGTAGCGGCAATCGTTCACAGTTTTGGGCTTACAACTAGTGGTAGAAGTAGAAATCGCAATGAATGTAAACATGATATCTCAGTTTTTAATTTTGCGCATTTGGACAGAAAACGAAAGCGAAAACAAGGAATTTTTTAATTGTCGCGCAACATCTCGCAATTCTTTCAGCAATCGATCAAACTTTAAAATATTTATGATCAAAATACCATGATAGACGTCGTTGGTTATTTTAACCGTTCTTCTGTCTTCTTGCTACATGTTCTCCGATATTCCTGTTCTCTGTGGGCAATGTAACGACTTTGGTGACACGCCGCTAGCTACTGTTAGGCCTATTTGTGCGCAATTGAGCACGCCTACTGTACAGGCATGTTTTTTCTACCTAGTAGGTAGGTGAGTAAATAATTAATATGGCGCTGATTATTATGCTTTTGCAGTTTAGGTCAAACCTTTCTATTGCAGGTAAGAATTTATAGACTTAGCATAAAAAAGCAACAAATTTATAGCAGCAATAACAAGGAAGAACTTGAGACATTATGCAGCGAGTTAGACGAAAACGCGAAAACAGGTAACAGCAGATATGGTCTTCGAAACCAGTAAAGCGGCTCACTGGATAGTTCACACCCCATACCAGGGCCATAAACGATGCTTTTGGCAGGAAAATTGTCGAACCAGAAAGCGTGAATCAGAGATGGAGAGAACCATGGGTGTTCGCAGGAATTTTTCTAGAGAGACACAAACTTTAAAAATGTTGTCACAGGTAGGCCTATATTTTATTTATAGGGGTTCCGACTGCCGAAGGCAACCGATTACTCCACCTTCGACGCTCGTTCTCACGGTGGTGTGTGTAAATCAGAAGGTAGTTATGGTAGTTATAACTACCCTCTGGTTTACACAAGACATTAAGGTCGAACGGTTCAACTTTGCGGATTAGGACCACTGTTTCGCCCCTATTCCCAGACAGACGTCGTTACCATCTCCCAAAGCAGAGAAGTCAAAGCTTCCCTTGTTTCTTTATGGAGGTTAGAGTCGAAGTTAGACAATGTAACATCACATGTTCAGCAGAGCTGGAGCAAAAAAGGCGTGAGAGAGGCGTTGCTCGACCTTCTTCCATTACGACTCCAGTGGCAGCAGGTCCATATTAAGTAAGCCTATTCACTTGGTAGGCCTATGCACAGCCATACAAGCAGCAGAAATTAACCTTAGTTAAATATTAAATTATTACAGTTAGCCTAATTACCAAGAAACTGAATGGGGAGGTTAAACACAGGCACGCTATCAATTTTATTATTTTAGTTACTGAGCATATTGCGATTAGACCTATATAAAAAGGAACTACTTTTATATGAACATGACCTATTAGGCCCCTAGCCGAGAGTGGAAAGTTTGCGCAAATGTTCCCTTACCACAAACTTCACAAAGAACGTCATGATAGGAATAAAACAAAAACATTCGTTCCTTTTCTTCGGTAAACGATGGCTTACTACAGTACACCAGCTCGAGCGGGGAAAATCAACTCATGACAAATCCGTTCTTATCAAGTTTTAACGACCCTTAACTCAGCCGACTCTCACACTTCCTGTGAAATTGTCCTACTCATTAGATTCGACGTCTTCTGATCCTGTGAGTAGCGTAAGTCTCAGTTTAACGACTCGTGTGACAAGTGACAACAGAGAGCAACGGATTCGCATTCCTCCTCCATCGGGGCTTGGGACTGGTTCCAAAGCGAGCGGGAGTATACAAAAATCTGACAGAACGTTTGTTAGCTGGCACGGTCCCTATAGGCTTAGGGAAATAGGGTAGTTACTTAGTACAAGACTCCATACACTCAGTGTCAAATATATATATATGTTTATATATTTGCGTCCTATGAACGATTCTCCGTATGAGGGAAAGTCCTATGATCGAACGCCCGAGGACCGAATATTGGTATCAGGACATTACCCCTAGGACATTACCCCTATGACATTACCCCTTCGACATTACCCCGGACATCACAATATTTCCATAGCGCATATATACATACATACTGTTGTATACTCGCATAGTACAACTGAGCTTCCATGGTAGTAGGAGTCTAGGCAGATAGGTACGGTAAGGTACTTCTGGCTGAAGAAAGGTCAGAAGGTATATAAGAAGGTTAGGACAAGGTGTGGGGGCAGACTGGTCCATTTCTTAGAGAGAGCACCCGTTGTGCAGAGGCCAGGTCTGTCGTTTGAGTTTTACGGTTTGGTGCTGTGGTGGGTATCTTGAGACCCAGATGAAACCTTCACTTTTGTTGTCGAGCTTTCGTGATGTCTGTACTAAAGCCACGAATATGCTGGTTCGGTTGACTTGTCTTCGTTGTGGAGAAAGTGACCTTCGGTTTTGTACGGTATTATGATTTTTCTTTTGTTATTTAACTGTAAATACTTGTGCTTAAATATACATTTTAAATTTAGCATAGCTTTATGTTTGATTCGCTAGAACTCGGGACCATAAACTAGCTGAATCCAACAATACATACATACATACATACACACATATATGTATACATGTGTACATACATTCATGCATACATACATACATATATGTATACATGACTGCATACATATACGTCTGCATACATACACGTATACATTCATACCTACATACAATACATACCTGTATACATGTGTACATTCATACATGTATACATACGTACATACATGTATGCATACATACACGTATACATACATACATACACGTATACATATATACATGTATGCATACATACATGTAAACATACAGAGATATTTACATACCTACATACATACATAGATTATACATATATACATACATGCATGCATATATATATACGAACATATATACATGCATACATGCATACACTCATACATGCTTGCATGCCTATGTGCATATCTGCAGCATTGCATACATAATTATGTGCATACATACACATACACACTTTAATTATGTAATGGAATGGGGATAATGTCCGGGGGTGATGTCCGGGGGTAATGTCCTAGGAAGGGTAATGTCCGTGGGGTAATGTTCCTACTTCCACTAGCCTACTACTTCCACTACTTCCCCCTACTTCCCCCACTACTACTACTACTACTACTACTACTACTACAACTACTACTTCCTTATCCCCTACCCCTCCACCTACTACTACAATTACCACTTCTACCGCTATTGTAACTACCACTGCTACTGGCAATGCTACTAGCAATAGTAAAAATAACAATAACAACAGCTATGACAGTAACAACAACAATATAATTATATCTATATATATATAGATGTGCAGAAAGCAGGTCTTAGTCTGTGGTGGGTCACAATCATACTACGCACCACTATTTTGACTTCCTGGATCTGTGGCGACGATCACTATCCGGCTGAATTTGTATGATGATACGTGTATGTGAGTATGTCTCTATGTAGGTATGCGTGTAAGTTTGTATGAGTATGAGTAAGTAGGTATGTATGCATGTGTGAGTGAATAGTATGAATATATTTTTCAGTGATTCTGTTTTCTGTTTAACTGATTAATGTGTACGTTTATATGGGTATGTATGTATGTATATGTGTGTTTGCATTTGTATGTATGTATATGTGTGTATGCATTTGTATGTATGTATATGTGTGTATGCATTTGTATGTATGTATATGTGTGTATGCATTTGTATGTATGTATATGTGTGTATGCATTTGTATGTATGTATATGTGTGTATGCATTTGTATGTATGTATATGTTTGTATGCATTTGTATGTATGTATATGTGTGTATGCATTTGTATGTATGTATATGTGTGTATGCATTTGTATGTATGTATATGTGTGTATGCATTTGTATGTATGTATATGTGTGTATGCATTTGTATGTATGTATATGTGTGTATGCATTTGTATGTATGTATATGTGTGTATGTGTATGAAACAATTTCTGAATGCGAGCGGTTAGAGAGTTTGCATATTTATACAAAATCTGCTTTTTGAATAAGTTAATTGGTCGATGTTAAATATATGCAAGTGTCAATAGATGGAATCCAGGATGGGAAACTAATTCGGTTGGAAACTAGTCGAATGTTCTTAGAATTAAAATTCCTTTTATCCTTGAGCGATAGATGGATGTCCATATTAAGTTGCTGTAGATAATATAATGACAAACATAGATGGATCATGGTATAATATACAGCAGAACGGACGTTAGCAGGTCAGAGATAAGAATAGATATTCTTGACAAGATTCAAATGTCTTAGTAACTTATGCGGATATACTTTGGATAGGTGCGTTCCATGTAAGAAATTGGTCTACAGCTTATGCAAGGAATGAAAGAGTATTACAATCCAATGGCATAATACTAGTGCATTAATAATAAGTGAATATTATGCATCTTTGCATTATATTATGCATTAATAGCACAATGATTGCTACTGAGCAATCACTTTCGCAATTATTAGCACATCTTTAAAATTCAGGACATGGTAGACGACAACACGCTATTGCCAGACCAGATTATGAATTTCTTTCGAGTAGCGTTTTGCGTCGTTTATTCCTTTGGCTTCGCAGGCGTCTCTCCATCTTTGTGGAATAGAATCCTGACCGTAGTAGGCTCCGGCAATGGCTCCAGCCATTGAGGCTATCGTATCCGTATCTCCTCCTAGACTCACAGCGTAGATGATAGTCCTCTCGAATCCATTATACTACAATTCAGCTCACATACGGTAGCAGTTCTGGGTTTATCCATGCAATTGGCGTGTAAATCCGCCTTGGTGTAACACTTTAGACATACTAAGTTACAAAGAGCAGTACTGAGTGGTCTTAATTCGCAATAAACAAGGACGTGTGATTAAAGCTTACTTACGGCGCATAAGAAAATTGTGTGTGAAATCAGAGAGATGATTTTGCCTTCGTTATTATAAAAATGCATAATAGTCCGTGATATGAGCAAGAGAAGGTTCTTCATCTATTGCAATACGTTAATGGCGAGTGTAACATAATTTTAAACAGTGGACATTTTGTCTTCATTTGCGTTCATCTTGCAAAATAGTAAGAATATATAAATAGATGTAACAGTAAATAGGTCAACAGAATTTTATTCATCAAGTAGATCTACATGAAACTTACCTTTGATGGTATTTCAGGAATTGGTTTCAAGCCACGGACGAAGGAGAAAATGGCCGCAGGAACTGACTCAAAAGCCGACATGCCATTACCTTAAATAGAATTTACGATTACACTGTTCACTGTTTCATTACAGCGCTTTTGAGAAGTACTTGATATGTATAAAATGCATATTAAGTTGGTAAAATTTATTTAGTGCGCTGAATCAAAGACATGTGTAGCAAACCCTTATCTTTGCATCTATAAACACTGCCAGTTCCTAATGTAGGCCTAATGTAGCGGAGAGCACACATGAAGGCGATCAAACGACGGCAAACATTTACAATCACATAATTAATTATAGTCATCGGTACGACAACCTATCACAAAAGCGTTTTCATAACCAGACACACTGCCAGTCTGCGCTCTTCTTCAGGCTGTAATCCGAATTCCATATAGCGCAAAATTATATTGAAGGCTACACCAAACTTCTACCACACCACTGTTATTCTATTTCTTCAACGAATAATGCCTAACGTTAGACCTACACTGGTCCATCTGAGTGGACAAACCGTGACACATAATTTCTCATATTTATTTCGCAGGTGCTGTAAAGAGCGTTGTCTTTCAACTCCCCACTCACTGGAGCCTTAACTAATTTGCTCACTACTCCAAATCTGCTAATACAAAATAATAGCTAAAACGGGAACACGTATATTTAATGAAACGATAAAGCAGTGAGAGGGACACGATCAAAACGGTGAATCGGCATATTGACAAAGTGGGATTTTAAGGAGGCGAAATGGTAACCTCCATAAAGTCTTCCGTATCTAACTGAAACCCAACATACTTTGATTAACAAAGTAAAAGTTCAGATCTGTATGACCCTATGGTGTCAGAGCACATTTTCTAACCTAATTCATTCTTGACTGCTGCCAAAGTTGGCGGAGTTGACAAGTATTTCTTTATAGTCGTCAGTTTGCCACAATACATGTTGCTACCAGAATCTGTGCTGTAAATCGAGAAAACACCGGATTAGTAGTAAAACCCTCGTTCGAACAGATTAGACCTGAAGCTCTTTCAGAACAGAAACGGAAATATCAGGGAGGTTGAATTAATATAAGCTGGGTCGATTCTCACAAAGTAGCACCGCATGAAGGTTAAATCTTAAATCCAACGCATTGAGGAATGGATGCTGGTACCAGTCGCCAGTGCAATGTATCACGTATGTAAGTGGGCTTATAATATCTACATGTCCACATTAGTAAGTACCACCAATCAAGCGAGCATTTCCAAAAATGATAATAGAATAGATGAGTGAATATGTAGCACGTGCAGGAAATGATTGCCACATAGAACGGATCTGACGGCCATGATAATAACGGGTTTGACATTCGCTGCTTAGTGACGTTGGCCTAGTCCTGAATCAGGCACTGAGATAATAACATAAACTAAGTTGTTTTCGGGCTTTCGAATTTTTGATTCAATATTCTTTACCAGCAGGGGTGTAACAAGCGGGGGGCAGAGGGGGCACCGCCCTCCCCCCAGTTTTAGTGCTATCGGTCCCCCGTGTGCCCGCAAATCGGTTTTTTATGTTTCTACAATGACTTTTTAAGATGACTTCTATTAAGATAATTTGTGCCTCCCCATTTTTAAAATTACTGGGGGCCAAAATTAAAAAAGTGGGGGGCAAACAAATTTTTTTATAAACTATGCCCCCCCACTTTTCAAAACCTTGTTACACCTCTGTTTACCAGTATTCATAAAATGCATATTATGACCGAACAGTTAACTTAGATATAAAGATCATATATTAATTTATTTGGTAACTCCAATTCGCTGAATTAATAATCGAGTCGATGCATATCATCGCCTCACCCGGATTCCAGTGGCATCATAACTCTGATGAGGTCATTGATAAATTCGTTGCTAATGTTCTTCTTCCAAGCTCCCTCTAATGCAAATTTGAGAGCAAGTTTGACGGCGCTGGCCTGAAGTATGGCGCCATTAACACCAACGATGTTGCTGTGGGTTAAACGAGTGATTTTTCGCACCGTTTCCTAAAAGCAAAGTAAAATGAAAACAACAAGATTTTTTTAATTTATATAATTCAAGAATTAAGTAATTACCAGTGGCATACACTGTCTGCAATGGTTTTCCTTTTTCTGATGAGACTTTCCAATGTCTATTCCGTAAAGAGGCACATCATTTCAAAGTATTTTCGTTTGAAATTGGTATCTTGTAAATTAGACTAAGAGTTTCTAATTTAATTCATACATTAAATTCTCCTTCGCTCCGTTTGTAGAAGAAAAGAGCAGCCGGTGTAATTCTCATTGCTCCTCCGTTGCCATGGGAACCGGATCCACCAAACTGTTGCTGAGCAGGAGCAAAAGGATCTGCGTATCCACTTTGCTTTTCTAGTTCAGTCAGGATGGCCACTGCACTTTGACCATATTTTCGGTTTGGGTCGGAAAAGTATTCCCTGACGACGCTACGACATCACAGGCCTAATTCAGATTTCAGTCAATATTATTGAAAATTTTTCATTACACCAACCTTTATTAGAACTGCACATCACAGGTCCACCATTAATTAAAAATAATGTGAGCATGAAAGTTAAGAGTGCCCACTGTACACTGTTCACGGAATATAACGCTTTCGTATCGTCGTTCATCGAGCTCTCTAACATCGATGCCACTCAGCCCTGGAACTTAGAACATTGTTTGAAAGTTTACCCTGTATGGGTTCCCATTGGCGGATCATCAACTGTTCTTCAGTTTTGTTGCTAGTTAACTTTGATATTATTTGCATATATCTAGCCCTTGATTAATTTCTCTTGTAGTGGCGCTGTGGAAGCTTCCCATTGCAAATACCAAATTACATGCATTACATGCATGCATTTACGTCTAAAGACTTAGATATACGTGTATGCTCTTGTCCCGAAGACATTGGTTGAAAATTGATAACTGATCAATTCGTTTCAATTTATTTATTCCTATTGTTCACTTTAATACGAATAAAGGATTAGCTTTCTGCTGTTCTGACTTTCTTTGTCAATGCATAACTTAAGGACGATTGTTATTAAGTTTTATTTAAAAGCAGAGGTCTGAAGTTAAACCTCGCGCTTAAGTTCCTTATGTCCAGTTCCTTCTTTTCTAGCAACGATTTTGCCAAAGCCAGTGTCATTGATGTATCGGACGTGTAGCGATGCACAACTTGATTGCCTTGCCCTGAAAACATTTTCAGCAATAAACTCATTGCTAAAATGCGATAGAACAAACATCATATCGGTAGGCTTACCTATTCTCCCTGAATAAATGTTCTAGGTATAAAAAGACCTTTCACACATCGCCTCCTTGTGTGATCGTTCCTCAGTACTTACCACTGGAGTTAATAGTGCATGGAAACAATAATAACCTGAATCTTTAACTCTGTTACGATTCGACCAATTATTAATGTTACATTGCCTTTGAAGTTTTGCGCCATGGAAAAATGATCGTTTGACATTGGGACTATTCTCCCTATGTCGATGGGCTGCGGTGGTTATCATTAAATAGGCCTACCAAACACGGTGAGTTGTTAAAAAAACTTGTTCCTACAAATTTCATTTTACTTCGTCAGACACCAGATTGTGAAAATAAATGTAAGCACAGATAGAACTCAGAAGAGTCATTACTGGGCAATAAAAGAGTAAAAGTTTATGTTCACGTTGACATCCATAAGCAACCACGCATGCATGATGTAGGCAACTGATATATTTCATCTCACGCATCGACAACTCGATTATGGATTTCGTCGACATCATGTATTCGGTATCTGCAAGCATCGTTTTGCATGACACTCCATATTTTATTGTTTACCGTATCTTAATCAGGGCTGTTAGGTGACTACAATGACCTCGGTAAATTGGTCCAATTTTTAAAAGTAAATTCCTTAGATCAAGGGAGCCCATAAATACTAATAGACTAGACAGCATCATCAGATATGTATGTAGGTTGTTAGACATACACTTTACTTGTACATTTTACATAAAAAGTAAATACCAAGTGTGTTGAAAAATGGTAACAAGGTTTCCAGCGTTGACGTTTCATCGAATTCGAATGGTGAGCCAAGAGAGTTGCCAACAACAGCTCCCAAAAGAGCCCCGCGGTAAAATGAGAAACTGAAAATGCATGGTAATAGCCTAAAGTTACTGTTATCAAATTCGTAAGCTAAAACCGTCTGACCAAAAATTAACAAGTTTGAAGCAAATAATGAAATATTGGCTATGGTCATCTTTACTGCTGTCCAAGTCTAAAACAGTCCATGAATGGAATTCATGGCTAATTACGTATACACGCTATTAATTTACTTAATTGATACATTACTAGGAAAGCGTAGAACGACGAGTTTTGATATATTCAGCAGGCAAATCAAAACAATTTTCTGTTACTTAACATTTCTGGACTAACGAAACTGTCTTGATATCACATCATTCATCATTTTTAAATTTATCAGAAACTTATTGACCAGACAAACGATCGGGAGGCTAATTCGTAAATGAAACCGGTTTAATCCATTGGATAGATTACACCCATATGTTCAATTCAACTTGCGACTTCCAGAGGAAAGATCCCCAGGAGATTTTCGGGGACCTTTAGTATGTTAATATAGACTACTCATATTCCTGCATCTATCCCGAGAAATTCAACCATTTCTACCATATAGTTAATGTTAGTAAAAAAATTACCGCCAGTTTGGACGCCATGCTGGATTTTAGAAAATGCTCCAGGACATATTCTGGGACTATAGTATATTAATGTACTCGTATTTTTGGAGCTATTCTGAAAAATTCAGCTTGTTATCAGACATTCCCACCTTTTAGCTGCATGTTTGAATCGCGACGATTGCAAATGCTATAACAAAAAGCTAGAAAATTATTACGAATACGCGTGTATAAAGCTGTCGAAATTATTCGTTTACGCCCTTACATGAGAAAAAAGATGGACTCCTTTGTCATGCTATAATAGATTTGAGAACCAGTTGTCATTCCTGACTTGAACACGTGAAAAGGTGAAAATAGAACTTCATATTCAAAGAAACACGAGAACTTCTTCACTGGAGCTCCTGTTTCACTTTTCAGTCTGATGATCGTGTTACCAAATTGTTCTGCTATGCTACGTCTTGTTGTAGCCGAGGTGAAACATGGCCAGCAGAAATCTATCTCTGCATTTCTCGGAGGATCACAGCGAAGACCACGATAAAGGAACTCGTCTCTCTCTTCTCCTTCTTCTGGCTCGAAAGGCATATTCCTTAGTTTCATGCATACCGAATGCAGGAGACTTGTATATACTCGATATTTCATCCAGATACGATTTCGGCAATCTTCGTTTAGACGCAAATAAAATTGATGGCTTTCGGTGCAATACATTCCAATGACCTTAACTTCTGTTCGCGTTAATCCTTCAAAGTTATACCCATCTCCACTTTCATCCAGACAACCTTTGTATACAGAAGGTGCCTCTCTTGCCGTGGCTTCTTCCTTTAGCAATTTAAGAGCAACATCTTCTGGTACTCCATCTTCGATCAAATGAAACCACTCTTTAGCTGTAGCGATGTCGAAGCTTTGAACTGATCTCGACCATAAGGATCCCATTATGCTGAACTAAAGTCAATATAGAGGTGAATATGAGAATATGAATTCCTACTAACAACGACGATCGTTCAGTTTTCTGTTTACGATTGCTTTGCGGTAAAAATAGACATCGCAATGAAGGTGGTAATAACCATGCTGCCTAGGCTATTTTGCGCATTTTAAAAAGATATCGAAAGCGAAAACTGTGAATTTTGTCAGTGTCAAACGACATTCAAAGTTTTTGTAAACAATCGATCTAATTTTAAAATATTCATAATTAAAATAACGCGCCAGGCGTCGTTGGGTTGGTTCCAACTGTTATTCTGTTTACTTTCTCCGATGTTCCTGCTCTGTAGCCTATAGAACGGTATAGAGCACGTCCGCTCCTCAGCATATGATAGTAAGTAATAAATACGGCAGCCGCACGAATTATTCCGCCGTTTGCCTTTGCAGCTTAGGTTAAGCCTTTCTATTGTAAATCATTAACCTATTGACTAAGCGTTAACATCACACAAAAAAGACTGAGTAAAAAAATGCACCAGGCGCCTGTTTCGCTAATAGCCTACCCCAGACATGTCTTATCTTTACTCCAGACGGAGATGGTGGGATAAAGATAAGACATGGAGGAGTGAGCGGTACAATGTATAGGCTAGAGATTATGAAAATGACTCTCTAATGTGTAGGCTCTCTTGTGCATATAGAAGTCGACCAATAGAGAGCGTGTTATTAGATAATTTCGTACAAAACTATGATAGCAATGAGTGTGTAAGTCAAATACTCATGCAATCAAACATATAAATAAAAGACTAGAATGGTATCAAAAGTATGCAGCTGGAATTAATAAAAATATCTAATTATCTCAAACTTCAGTCTATTCTTATACTGACGCTGCTCGTCTGATAGGTGGTATTCCAAATTATGGCAATAGTTCATGCATCATTCGGGACACACTTCCTTGGTTCTCTGCTCAACAGCGTATACAGTTTAAAACCATTTTCCTTATGCGCAACCGCCTACTTGGGGTGGCCCCAACATACCTAAGATCTTTCTGCACCTCGGTGTCCTCTTTACCTGCAAGGGCTTCTACAAATGTAATGATTATGTACATGAAAATAGTTAAACGTCCTAAATTAGCATTTGGTTTTGAGGATAGCATGACAAAACCTAGTCCCTACTTAAGTGGATCAGTATCATCATCCATGGGCCTTTTAGGAACCTCAAACCACGAAATAATTCTAAAAGCAAATCCGTTGCGTCTCTCAACTTCTTAAACGGGGGGAACTGGAGAGCTTTGTGACTTCATATTTCAGAGGGTTTTGACTTTTGTGATGAAATGTGACAAGGAAGAGGGTTCAAAATTTGTCCAAAATTGTGCGACGTCATTCTTGGGCGGCTCCTCATCTGTTGACCACCATTTCTATACGGCCGACACCAAACT
>OY365809.1:38572599-38594881 GCA_959347315.1 Bimastos eiseni | reverse complement strand
ATCTATATTTTTAGTGCTGAGATCTTTGTCCACTTCCATTGCACAATTACTCAACGTAATCGATCTAACCTCTCAATGGTTGTCTGCTCTCCGTGTCCTTAGGTGGCATGGACTCTGACTCGAGAGCCTTCACACCATCACCAAGACCAATGCGTTCTCCCGATTCCTCTATGCCTCAACAGCATGGTGGGGCTTAACATCAGATAAGGATTGTGGGTCGACTAGAGACAATCCTGAATGTTACATGCAAATTTTCTTACAATTATCAATAAAGCAATAATAACTATTCAAATACTTAGAACTATGTATATAGTTGAACGAAGAAAAATGGACGAAGTATAATTGTTACACTCATTATGCATTCCACAAGATGGAACCATTATATTCATTAAAAAAAGTTTAATAACAATTATTTGACACAATCCAAAACTGCAAGCTTCTCCATTCTCCCACGGAGGAAAAAATGCTCACTCGTGAAACAAATAGGGAGATCTTGGATCTCATCATATTCAGTGGATATTTCATTCAGATCCAGCTCTGTCCAATAAATACTATCTCCCTTATTTAGGTTGCAATTACTACCATTACTTCAGGTTGCAGACGTGCAGAGAATCTCTGTGGCCTAATGATATTTAGCGGTATAATTGTTTCCTGCGTGTGTGCTATACAGTATGGGAGCCTCACTTCCAAAACCCCAGATTTGACACCGAGCTTAAAAGAAAACAATTCAGAAATAAAGAATGTAATCATCATAATTAGCGTTTATAAATTGTGGCAACTGTTACGTGAAACATGTTTAATTGAGTGAACGTTTTTAATAAAATTGGGCAGTTTGATGTGATGATGTGACGTCATATTTCATATACTACCCTCCCCTCGTCAAACATCGTCACAAAAGTGTGACTCCCTACCTTAGACGCGTGACGTCATTTATAGATGGTCCCTGAGGTACTCTATGTTGAAGCATAGTGGTGTGATATACAGGATGTAAAGAAACGAATCCTGAGGGACACCACACGAGACGGAATGGCATTTACAGAGAAGGATCGGGAAGACAAGTAGTACTGGAACCAGAGATGTTTGTAATGTTGTTTGCATGAAAGTTTTTGTATTCCGTCAATAGACGCTGCAATTCGTGGACATTGAACTCTGATTGCATAAAATTTAAGGCCGTTTCTTAATAATTTCTAGATGTTTTGCATCGTGACAAATGCAACGCTATACCAAAAAGTGAGTAAATAAATAGGTGTATGAAGTTGTCGACAATTATTCGTTGAGAACATTGTCCTTACCTGAGAAAAAAACCCTGACTCCTCAGGCATGCTGCAATGGACTTGAGAATTTTTCATGATTCGTGACTTGAACACTTGAAAAGGTGAAAACAAAATTTCATATTCAAAAAAACTTGAGAACTCCTTCACAGGGGCACCTGTATCACTTTTCAGTCTGACGATTGTGCTACCAAATCCTTCTGCTATGCCCCTTTTAGTTGTAGCCGAGGTGAAACATGGCCAGCAGAAAGCTTTCTCTGCATTTCTCGGAAGATTACAGCGAAGACCACGATAAAGAAAGTGGTCTCCAGCTTCTCTTTCGAATGGCATATTCCTTAGTTTCATACATACCGAATGCAGGAGACTTGTATATACTCGATATTTCTTCCAGATACGGTTTCGACAATCTTTGTTAAGACGCAAATAAAATTGATGGCTTTCGGTGCAATACATTCCAATGACCTTTGTCTCTGCTTTTGTCAACCCATCAAAAGAGAATCCATCTCCACTCTCCCTGAGACAACCTTTGTATTCAGGAGACGCTTCTGCTGCTTTAGCTTCTTCTTCCAATAATTTAAGAGCAACATCCTCTGGTACGCCATCTTCAATCAGATGGAACCATATTTTAGCTGTGGCTATGTCGAAGCGCTGTACAGACACTGCATCTTCCTCTGTTTCATCAACTGACAAAGTCAGTGCTTCAATTGGCAGAGAAGAGATCGACCAACTATCTGCCATATTTCTAAACAAAGTTTTTGCAGACTCTGACTACCTAAGATCGATTATGATAAATGACCATCTAGTTTTCTTCATACGGCTTTTTCAGGGTAGAAGTACGAAGCACAATAAATGTTACACATAGGCATATTATTATGTAATCATGAACTTGGTATGAAACCGAAAGTGAAAATGGGAAAATTTGTCAGTGAAGCGCGATTTGTGCAATAACTGTTATTACCATCAACCAATAATATTTCTATTCAATCATTCGTTCAGAAGATTTATATAGCGCCCTTCAAATATGCTGCTCAGCAGCGCTTCCGATTATCATTAAACCGTGGTGAAAAGGGGCATTCTGTCTGCTTTAAAACGCATCAGAGTAAGCCCTGTGTATTTTATAAGCATTCAATGCGGACAAGGGAAAAAATGACGCGTTAGTAGCGGTCTGTAGACAAAGACCTACACTTACAGTCGTACTCATACCGGTGGGTTCACTCGTACTTATATCATTGAACGAATAGGGTAAGGGTAGGAGCATTATGTGAACGGATGTGTTGTTCCGGTTTACGTCAATAAGGTCGTTCAGTTTTCTGTTTACGATTGCTTTGCGGTAAAAATAGATATCGCAATGAGGGTGGTTATAACCATGCTGCCTAGGCTATTTTGCGCATCTTAAAAAGATATCGAAAGCGAAAACTGTGAATTTTGTCAGTGTCAAATGACATTCAAAGTTTTTGTAAACAATCGATCTAATTTTAAAATATTCATAATTAAAATAACGCGCCAGGCGTCGTTGGGTTGGTTCCAACTGTTATTCTGTTTACTTTCTCCGATGTTCCTGCTCTGTAGCCTATAGAACGGTATAGAGCACGTCCGCTCCTCAGCATATGATAGAATGACTTTGTATAAGCCCTATTGGTTGGGTTGAGTGCATGGTTTCTCATCTGGTAGGTAAGTAAGTAAGTAATAAATACGGCAGCCGCACGAATTATTTCGCCGTTTGCCTTTGCAGCTTAGGTTAAGCCTTTCTATTGTAAATCATTAACCTATTGACTAAGCGTTAACATCACACAAAAAAGACTACGTAAAAAATGCACCAGGCGCCTGTTTCGCTAATAGCTTAACCCAGACATGTCTAATCTTTACCCCAGAAGGAGATGGTGGGATAAAGATAAGACATGGAGGAGTGAGAGGTACAATGTATAGGCTAGAGATTATGAAAATGACTCTCTAATGTGTAGGCTCTCTTGTGCATATGGAAGTCGACCAATAGAGAGCGTGTTATTAGATAATTTCGTACAAGACTATGATAACAATGAGTGTGTAAGTCAAATACTCATGCAATCAAACATATAAATAAGAGACTAAAATGTTATCAAAAGTATGCAGCTGGAATTAATAAAAATTGTAAAGAACTTAATTGTTTCGTAGCTCTTATACCTGAATGCTCTTGAGGTCGACAACAAATGATCACATACACGTAATTCAGTGATTGAGTGAAAAATTGGTAAATTTATCCAATCGTTCATTCTGCCATCTCAAGTCGTATTGTTCCGCGTTGCTCAGATTTTATAAGACTATATGGAGAAATTTCTACTAAGTTCGTCTTGATGTCATCGTCTACGAAATTAATTTTCTCCTACAGCATTGCACAATATCTAAAATCAAATTTAAGTCATAATTTTATCACATTCTGCTGCCAATGTTATATCTCAAGTCAACCAAATTTCGGAATAATTCATATATTTGTTTCCACGAACCTCTCAACAAATCTTGGCTAAGCGATATGAAGATTTTAAGTTGGCTGAGCTGACCTGCCAATCACCAGTAAGTTCAAGTAGCCTATTCAGAACATTCTTGTTTCAAGAATATAGATGTAATGTGAGAGGTTTGTCATCGTCATTTTTTTTCAACACACCTCTACATGAAACGTTAGGTCTACCTCTCCCCAACACTTTACCAGCCAGCCGTTTATATTTTGGGCCAGCATCAAGCACTATGTAGCATATAGTTCGTATCTTCAATAGCAGATTTTTTAAAGTGCTTTTGTCTCAACTGATTGTAATATTGGACTTTGTATTGTGTGCTCTTCATAGGTTGAGTCTGATTTAATTATGTTGTTATATCCATATCTTTAAGTCGAATGAGTTTAGTCAAAGAAACTTCACGATTGCGTTGTCTGTAGATTAGTGTACCCGATTGCTGACAGTCTCAGCAGTTCTTTGCTAATCAAATTATAAAAACAGTTTACGGATAATTGCTCGCGAACAAAAAGCTCGTTGGGGCAAAAAGACCTATGTGAATTTATATTTTTGGAAGGTCGAATGATAAATGATGATAATAAAACCAGTGACGCAATTGCCAGAGCTGTAAGATATTAGAATCACCACTAGAAGTAAATTACGAGAATAAGAATTCCTCTATCTCACACGACCACTGGCGAAGTCAAAAAGAATCACTGGCAGAAGAAATTCATTATTTTAGTTGCGATTCATCTACTTTCCAAAAATATATGCTATAGCCTAATGTCTAAAGTTTGTGCTTCTGCCTGCATGTTTGTCCGTCTCATAGAGAAAGCGGGAGTAACTTGCATGTAGACAAACTGATCGATATAGATATTACTGCGTTCTTTGTTGTAGTTACTACAATTCTGTCCACTCAATTGGTATTCGTCCTTCTTTGTTCTTTTTCTGTCTTGATGACCTCGCCTGAGATGCCATTCTTCTCTGATGTCTTGATTCTTAAAAATTTCTTCATAATATCTTCAGCCTTTCCAAGAAGAACAGTTTTCTCTTCCTTCACTTCCGGTGATCTTCCAGCTCTTGAGCAACTGTGTTCCTAATTTCATTTGCAAAGTATAAGCCCATACATAATTCAGTCAATTAATTCTAGGTTGCCCCTTTCTTGTCCTTTAACGCTGACAGTCTCGGACGTCCCGGACTTTATTTCCGGTCGATCTGTCCGATTATTTTCAATGCTTGTCTGAATTAAATTTTCCGGCATCATTCTCAATTATTGATTTTTTAAATGTTTCATTTAACCATACCCTATTCAGACCGCTTGTTTAGGAATACTGCGTCGCTAGCGAGGCGCGTTATATACTACTATGAAAGATCGTGAGAAGAACTTATGTGATTTGCGCAACAGCAGTTAGGGTGACCGAGAAAGATGAACAGACTTGTAGTGAAACTCTGCTGTCCCTGAAACTTACTTAAAGTTGCTGATTTATCATATACGTGAGACATATGAAAAGAAATTCCTCTGTAAAGAAGGCACAGAACAAGGAAACTATTTTCTTTCGGCTGTAAACGAATATGTCTTGTTCTCTAATAGACCAACAATGCCTTCACATAGGGAACACCTCCGTAAAGTGAATAGGCCAACTCCTCACCTAACCAAGCATGATTTTTGATTTTGCAGTTTGAAATCCACTCGAAATTCGAATAGTCTGAGAATAATGGAAAAAACGAGTAAAGTTGGGCCCAAAACTGAACGTTTCATTATGTGGACGTTTGTTGCTAAGTTCACTGGCTATTGATTCGTGTGAATCAATAAGGCTACGCAATACAGAAGAAGAGACATAGGCATAGAAATAATGCAGGCCTATTTAGAAGTCGTCTATTCTGTTATCTAGTAATTTGCATCAAGCCTTCCAATTTATTTCATAGCCTCTTTTGCCAATCGGAATTATGATTGAACTATTTAAGCACGGCAAGTTAATTCGTTAGAAAGCCTGGTTTACTGAACGTGGATGGGCATGATGCTGTCGCGTGGCCCAGGCAACTGGCAATCAAAATGCCTCTTAAACGCTCAAGATCCTTGGCAAAGTCGACGGATATGTCCGACACGCAAACCTAGCATCAGAGTGGTGTTTATTTAAATATCGGTGACACGAAGATTTCTTTATGTTTTGTTGCTACAGATCGTATTTTCAGCAACTGTTACAACTGATATTCTACAATGCTAAAATGTCTCACTATTCGCCCTCAGCTTAGCTTACATGTATTGTAATACGTTAATGAGATGATCAGCAGTTGCTTTGACTTCTCTTGAGCAAATGCCTCCGTCCAGCTTCGCGTTCCACTATACTATCTTTTTCTCCTTGACACTTTTGGCTTTTGGCTTTTGGCTCCTCGAACTATCCGCCTACTGGGCCTTTCTTGCGTCCATCAGCGCTGTCCGTTACCTTATCTCAGTGTCATCTTCTTCCTCGCCTCCATATCCTGCCAACTGCCTCTGGACCATGTGTCCCTAGTGTATCTGCCTTCTTCATCTTAATCCTATCGCTCTGCCTCTCACTCTCTGCCACTATGCGTCCTTTTGTAGCTGTCGACGCTCATGATAGATGCGTGGATGATCCGATGAGGTACTACTACACTTTGTATCTTGTTAATTAAAGCCATTAACCAACCATTACCATAGCTATTAGCAATGCGATTAGCAAACGGTTGGCTAGTCTGCACAGTAGGTTTAAATGCTCATTCAAATATGTCAGGCCTATCCAACAATTAAAAATTCGTAGGAACGAATAATGACCTTCATAGCCAAATTTTTACTGAATATTACATAATTACACATATAATACTACATGTGGTATATTCGCTGTCCGTTGCACAGCTTCGATGTTCGTAGTTTCAATATTTGCACTACATAAGTAATAGCAAAGTCTTATTTTAAAAACACAAGACCGTGAATGTCCTTTGCATATCGTTTTGCATCCTCGATGGCCTTAGCTTCACAGATGTCTCTCCATCTCTGTGGAATGGAATCCTGACCGTAGTAGGCTCCAGCAATGGCTCCAGCCATTGAGGCTATCGTATCCGTGTCGCCTCCTAGACTAATCGCAAAGATAACCGTCCTCTCAAATTCCGTGCGCTATAACAAACCCAAGCAAATGAAGCATTCCAGATTAAATATAGGCCTACATCTGTCAAGTAAATTCAAGAAATGTAGTTCAAGATCATTGCATAAATTACCGTTCATTTCATTTTAAGATAATGATTTCATTGTATACAAAATCATATCCTTTTGCAGAGCATTTCGATTACCACATATCGTGTTTCCTTATTATATCATATTGCATAGAACATTCGCATGCTTTGCTCACATTCATGGCTAACAGCTCACTTTCTCTGGTAGCCTATGGGTTTAAATTTGCGTGTTATTTTAATTTATTTAAATGGCAAGTGACACTTTGAGAAAGAAAGGATATTTTTTCTTGCTGCATTTGCTAGAAGTTTTTGGAATGTAGTACGCTGGTCAAAACAGCTTACTACGTGTCTTGGTATTTTAGTTAGCATGTTCTGATATCTTAGATATCTAATTGAAGTCGTAATCTCCAGAGTAATCCGACTCATCTCCCATTTTAATTACAAATGCAGAAAAGACAGGTCATAGTGGATAGGTTTTAAATTTAAGGAATGTGAAATCTGTAAACATGGAATTATTCAGGACAAGGACACATTAAAAATGTGTTGTTTTAAGTTTAAGTGAAAATTTTACAGAAAACAAAATTAAAACCATTTAATATCAATAGTTGGTGGCATCATATATGAATGAGAGAGTCACCATAGTTCGAGTTCAAGTTAATTCAAAAGAGGTGGTGAAAAATTTGGCTCACGTTTTCTGGTATTCCTGGAATTGGCAGCATACCACGTAAGAAGCAGTAAATGGCGGTGCTCACTGAAGTTTGAGCAGAAACTCCTTTTCCTATGAGGACAGAACACAAACATAAGTGTTGCCCTGGTTGGCGAAAGTGCCACGACACGCGACAGCATTATTATTGAAATTCTTGAAATTTGATATTGCCCTTCTTCCAACATCTTTTGCTCAGAAGAGCATACTTGCTGAAGGTCCCTACACAGTGACTGATGCCTCGGACGAGGTTCGAACCCGCTCACTCGGCGCATACTTAGCGTTACGGGCCGACCGCTCTAGTCGATCAGCCACCGTATTAGGCTATAATTATTATTTAGGCTCATTCATTTGTGTGCTTACTGTTGCTATTTTGCTTAGATTAATTATTTGTCTTCAAATCAAATCGTTTATTTTGTAACACACCAAAAAATCAATCAAAATACAATCGTTATGGTTGATAGCGGCCACACGGAAGGGCCCTGAAGGAATCAAAACGATCCCGCAAGTAGGGACATCTATGAATAATTTAAGACAAACACGGACGGCCGAGTGTAACACAGCAATTAAATATAAGGTTAATATACACATGAGTCTTGACTAAGACAAAAACATTATGAAATAAAATATGTAATTCACCGGGAAGTGAATTACTTTTCTACCAAGTAGGTGTGTAGCTTATTCTTAAAAGACGAAAGAAATTGCCTAATTTCTTTCGAAATTTCATTCCAAATCCCAGCACCACTAAATTTTATTGAGAACAGAAGAGTGTCAGTTCTGGCAAATAGCCTCTATGCGAATCCAAAGATAGTCCTACAAGTATAAAACGTCGACCGGATGTAGTCTATCATACATGGCTGTCCGCACGTCAATGCTGTGAACCGTAGACGCCGTCTGATGCTTGCATAAGTCGGCTTCAAGGCCTGGCGGGCTGTACGAGAGGGCGCGGAATGGATTCATGTTACTTTGATCATTGGTTTTGATGGACGAGAAGAACAATAATGTAGCCTTGGCTAAGTTGAAATACATTTACTGTGACCGTGAGAAAGTTTATTCGGGTGACAAGATCCGTAGACCTATTAGAGATCATCCTCGCGGGTGACGATTGCAATATAAATCTTGTGAAAATTTTTAAGTGCCAAAACACATCAAGAATTGATTAGAGAAGAGAATTGCGAAAGAATGAAACAAGACGCAATGCAAAGAAAGCGATAGACGATATTGCGATTCAGGTTACTGTGTGTTTAATAGGATAGTTGTTATTTGCTGATTAAATTTGAACTATCTAACCAGTTTTTAATATTATAATGCAGGGAAAAAAATCGTAAAAAGTTACTTTATTGCTTTCCGTTTTTCTCAGTGTTTTCTCCGTTTTTAAAATTGTTTCAAAGAAACGCCATTTTTACCTTTTTAATTTTGTTTCTCCGTTGTTACATCTGTGCTGCAGAGCATCAAATTGTTCACTTTGTATGTCATAAGGTTGTTTTGATATCTTTTTGGGAAACACAGTGTTTACGACTTGATCATTTGTCCTTTATCTCAACATTCAAGGTTCGAGCATTGGTTGGTGCATCATGCGTAATTGACGAGCAGGGGTTGTCTCAGGTTGCAAGGAAAGTTCTTGCGAAAAACTAGGGTGATACACATAGCAGGGCTAGTGGGCCCCTACATGTATATAAATGAAAGCCGATTAAGGAACCTCAAACGTTGCAATGCAAGGCAAAGCATACGTCGTAAACAATCTGCCACCAACAACGGTTTAAAACATGGACACGTCAATTTTTATTCAGTGGATGCAGGTTCTCCAAAAACCTTATAGTCGTACGACTCTAAAATCTGTGGTTTCTCCATAAAAACCTTAAAATATTGTCACTAAACTGTAATGCAATTACCTAATTCTTGCTGAATAATTTCCAGAGTTGGTTGCTTGGACAGAAATCCTTTAACTATCTTCAGTTTATCGCAATACGGGCGATCGTCTGAGGTTCTGTTCACAATGAAATATTCACGTAGCACAATTTATTATAGACTTGTAGACGTTGGAATAATAATGTTATTATTAAAAAATCACAAAGGCTCATAAACGAATTTCTCAACGATACGTGTTTAAAGAGGGTGTCGAAAAAGAAAATAGTGAGTGCATGAGTCTCATCATTCTCTCATTATTCTCTTTATCGACACCAACTTTAACAGCTACTCTGCCTTCTCTGACACTTTGGAAACCGAATTCTGACCTCCTTCAAACCACTCTTCTGATGACCAATATGATTTGACGCAGCGCTCGTGAATAAGCTGGTTCCCTGCTTATCGAGTGGCGCATTACAGAATGTCTGCAACATGAAGGGAGGGATCGTCTAGAATACGGATAATAATCACGTTTGCACTAATTGAGTCCAGAGTTCCTTCAAACCAGAGAAGGCCTATTTATATGTGACAGAATGAGTGACCTAACTAACACCTTAAATCAAAACATATTTAGCAAAATTATTAGTAGAGAATAATAATGATATACATCTGCGGATGAAGATATTCTAGAGGACTACTTACTCAACCGATTCCATTTTCTTGATAAGTTGATTCACATAACGCTCACGAATAGTCTGATCGCGTTCCTCGTAGATGGAAAACATTATCGCTGCCTGAACTGCCCTCGCTTGAAGAATGGCACCATTGACTCCACTGATGTTGCTATGTGTCAGACGAGTGATCTCTCCTATTTTATTCTAAAGTACAGGAATCAATCGTCCATTTCAAGATTACGCTCTATTGCTGCTTTTTAGCTTTCCTGCTTCTTTTCTATGTGCATCTGAAAACTACGGTCTATGCAATTTATTAAGTTCATCGATATCCTCCATTTAACCTGTTTTACAGTCACTGGCCAATTCCGCGCTCGTACCAACCAATGCACCTCACTTCTGTGAATGGCCGTAGAATCTGACCTGCACTCAATTCTGTCTATGAGTAACTGCACGAGCTATAATTGTACGCGCATCTTCAGCCAGAGGTAGCTTGATTCGATCCGGGGAATAACAGCAGGGGGTAGTCCACATGTTACGCACACAGCGATGGGAAGAAGGGGGTTTCGAATTTCGACGATTTTGCGTACGGGGGTCCCGAAAATATGTACGTACGCAAATATAACTGTCTAATTATGACGTCCACAATACGGAATATTAAAATCAGAACTGTAAACCAATCACAGACTATAATGCCTGCTTAATCAATTTTATGTAATATTAAAACTTTTCAAAATGCAAGTGTTGTCAGTGTGTTATTTCTTCGTCACAGTTGACAAATTTAAGCTGTTAAATATGATGCTTAACAAAAGAAACAGTCTATGGTAAAATCAATGTCTTATAGACGTCTTTAGCTATTTAGCCTTTGAAATGGAGGAAGAGCTCAGATGTACGTAAGTATGGAAGAGAGGGGGTCCACGAAATGTACGCGGTACATATAGTAATATTAATATTATAATGCGATATAGCGTTGTTGCTCTATGTCACCGTCCCTAAATATACCAAATGGATCGTGAGCTACGCGTCAAAAAATAAAAAATAAACGGTTCAATAAATTAAATCTAAGTGTTCATAGAAAACGTTGATTTTACATGAATTTGGTCAACGGTTATCCCCAGCTTCTACTCAGACTATTGACTACCTTCTGACTACCTTCTACTTGCACAATAATCTTTCATCAACCCAGTGTCTACGTACATGATGAGTTATTCATCAATCCAACCTCTACCTACAATATGATTCTTACATTAATTCAGCAATTGCCTACCCAATGATATTTTGTCCATCAACTTTCATTATGACTTTTCTATCGATCCAGTTTCTGCCTACGCAGTGATATTTTACCAGTCAAATTACACTATGATATTTCCATCAATCAAGCTTCTACTTGCACACTGATTTCACCAATCCAGGTTCAACCAAGATTAATTTTGAGACTTGCTGTCCAGGCATGTTACTGAACAGAGTGATCTTGTGACATATCTCCGTGTTGTTGCTCATCTTTCTCACAGCTTGGACCTTCAAACTTAGGCGTCAATGGTCACTGACACTCTTGTCATATGAAGCATCACAGAGAACAATGATACAAACGATTTCGTGTTATTTTTCATGAAACAAATTAAACAGTTAAACTTTTTAATTTTGATGCATTAACGAATAATCATACCTATTAAGCAGTGTCACTTTTATATGCAACGATTAAAATCGTTGCCGAAACAAATCGTCTGTCTGACGAATCGTCGGCGATTCGACAAAACCTGCTCCAGCGCGAGTGACGTGATGATTAACTTACCTTGAAGCAAGTGACATGATGATTGACTTACCTTGAAGCAAGCGACATGATGACTGACTTACCTTGAAACTATCTTCAGTGTCATTCCAATTCAACAACCCAGCCGGAACAATTCTCATCGCACCTCCATTGCCATTGGAACCAGAACCCCCGTGGACTCTCTGAGCCGGAGCAAACGGATCGTCAGTAGGTGTCTGTCGATGAAGCTCCTCGAGAATAATTGCTGCGCTGGTGCCAAAGTTTCTTTTACGATCACTGATAAATGCGTCTGATAGACTACGATAGGCAAAAAATGAAACAACACGTTGAATTCAAATCATGTCATGGGATCCATTTCAGAACTATAACCAAATGCCAAATGTAGGTTTATAATCACAGAATGAAACACTAGATTGAAGAGTGTTCGCTTGCCATATCAATGATAGTTCAGAGTCTTAAATAACAAGTGTCTGAGAAAGTCCTTTACGGGTCTGTGAATTTAGGTTGCGTTTAGATTATAATTTAGAGTTCTGAACAGCTGTCAATTGCGGACCATATTTACGATTGGTTGAACCTGTTTTAGAGGGAAACTCTTTAAATTCAATATTATGTTTTCTAAAAGTGGTTCGTCTGCTGAGTGAGGTATAGATCGTTCAAGTCAACACATCAGAACAAATCCAGCATCACTTATGCATATGCAACGCATTCCAGGATGGTGTTTCCATCAATCAGTCTGCTTAGGTATTATCCGAACAACAGTGCTAAAATATCACATAATTCATAACGCTACACTTGTCAATGACAAAACGCAGCCCAACAACAAAGACTGACCTTTTGCTTAAGACCCTGATATTAAGTGGGCGAGATTTCACGAGGGAATCAGCCAATGCAAGTATCATCGATGTGTCCGAAGTGAAGTGCCATTTACCTCTGCTTGCAGCTTTGTTTTCTACAAGCATCGTATTATGCGTATTATGTTTACCTACATTGTAATATGAAGCGTTACAATTGCAACCAATGGCTTTTGTCTCCATGTTATCGTGTCATAGCGCTCAAGCGCTAAAGAAAACCTTCAAAGAATCTGAGTACTTAGAATGGGTGAACTCTTGTATGAAGAAAACGGTTCTTTTTCCCACATTAACAACGAACTGCAATCACTTTGCGTACACGTTCGTTCTTAAAGTGTACCCACAAGTGAATCAATTAATCATCACCTATTTTAAGTCGTAAAACCGTTTTTATTTCACAATTATATATAAAATATTATGTGATAGCGACAGGAAGAGGAAGAAGGGGAAAAGAGAGTAGGTCATATGTTACCAACTCACCATGCTCAGAAAGTTTCGTCAACAGGGTTTCAATCGTCACCCCTGTTCCAAACTCAAAGGGTGCTCCGATGCAGTTACCAACGACTGATCCGAGAAGGGCTCCGCGAAAAAGTGGAAAACTGCAAGCACACACAAATGCCAGCAATCCATCCTTCAATTCGCAAGAAAAACTCGTGTCCTTGATGTTATATAATCGAGTAAAGGACTATTATACGTTTGTGAACTACTAGAGTCATTAAACAAAACTGCTAGCTATAATACTTAACCTGGAGATAAAGAAATATAGATTGAATGATTAAAGGTTTGTTAATCATCGTAGCATAAAGACGCCTTATTGTATTTAAAATATATACATATCTACGGTATACAATATGAGAAATATTAATGCTTGGTGATGATGAGAAAAATCTTCTGATATTATGTCGATGCAATGTTTTATAAGTAAGCTTGCTTCTCTAGTGAATTAGGATGTTCAAGTATCACACTTACAGGAGGAATGGCAGCGTTTCGCTGAGGCAAGTCTGTAGGACGAGTGACGATTTGTCAGCCATAGCTTCGAAAACTTGAAATGGCGAGAAAAGCGTTTCCTGCTCACTACTGAACAAAGAATATTCGTTGATCTCGGCGCCTGTCTTAGCTTTTACGGTAATAACATGCTCGCCGAATTTCTTCGCAATCTCCAAATCTTTCGTTGTTGATGTGAAGCATGACATATAGACTTCTTTTGTAGCCTCGTCAAGGCTGTTACAGTTAAGACCCCTATAGAGTTCCGCAACATCAGCTGACGACTTTCGACGCAGCTTACAAAGTCCCGACTGTAAGAGACTTGTGTAGACCTTGTAGCATTTCCATTTGCCCTGTCGGCAGTCGCTGTTGAACTTCCTGTAGAACTTGTACAAATCCATTGTGTACATTACCAGAACAAGGAATTCGACTTTTGTTAGGATATTTTTCTTGTCTGAACAGTTTTTGCCAATTGCTGAATTCCACGCGTTTTTGTACTCCGCAGGGGCTTCGCTACTCGTTGCCTCCAGTTTCAGCCAATTTAACGCCAAATCCTCTGGAACCCCGTCTTCGATTAACTGAAACCATTCTCTCGCTGTTTCTTTATCGGAAACGGTCATCGCAACGGCCATGTTTGCGGGTTTGTTCGGCAATAATATAGCGCCACTGTAGAACGTTCCTCCTCAGAGACCGTGGCGTGACTATGGAGAAATAGGCCCCTAAGCACAGATTAACTTTAAATTCTAAACTTTACTGTTTGTAATCCGCTACTCATCGTCAATGTAAGGTTAACATCATCGAAAGGTCAGATTGAACTGTCTCTTTACAGATTAGGCCTATCAAACAAAATGACATAGGTCAAGCGGGTTTCATATGGTGCGATATTATTATTGGCTAAGTCTCATTTCGTATTCAAGGAAATCTATAATTTACAATTGTCTTTTACCGTAGAAATTAAGTGGGATCGAGTCTGAGATGAGGTCGATAAATGTCTGATATCCAAACCCAACTAACTTACTGCGGTTTGTCAGTTTGTTTCTCATTAAACGAAGAAATACACATTTACACAGTCAGTTATCCATTGAAGGCATTCAGGCCATCTGATAAAGTGTCTAATCTTTTAAACTTATGATCATAGGCCATGTAGGTTTAACCGGATTCTCTTTCTAGTCAACGACTCCTGTTATTTCTAACAAGATTCGATTTCTTCAAATGCGCCATTACCGCGATTAATGAGATATTCCTATCAAGTCTAATCTGCAGATGTTCCGAATAGCCTACATGCCGCAGTCACCATTACAAATAAAATTACAATCAATCGTTTTGTTGAGTCAGTTTATTTTCTGGGTCACGCTAAGGCCTAGCTCTCCGCTGAACAAAACGACTCTGAATTTAACGACGCTAATCGATATCGCTCCAAATCCAATGGCGTGCAATTTTGTGTACGTCAATAGTCCTTTATCTGAACATTAATGCACTTATTTGATACCTGAATCCACAGCTTAATTGAATTTCGCAGACACAGTTTTAGCAATAATAGATACACAGGCCAACAGGAAATTAATATCTTATGCATACGCCAACCTAAAATCCTACTTGCACTATCGCTTTTGAAACTTACTGTGAAAGTATCGAATCTTAACCATAACCATATATTCTATTTTTAATTAAACATCAACACTGATAACAAACAACTACAGCAGAGAAATAACGCATCCTTACGTGTACTTCCAGATTACCGAGTGTCAGCGATTACTTAAATTGCTCTTCTTGCAAAGTTATACGATACAAAGGATCAACAAAGATCACGTTGAAAACTTAGCAACTTCTTAACTTGAAAATGTGATTCATTAGTAGCCAATTAATAGTGAGAGATAACAGCTCTCTTTTTTGCTACGTTGTCCAATTTCGCTTTCATTATTACCAGATGAGTGCGGTTGAGTAAGAGAGAATAGTTCAACTGTACTGGTTGCAGTGAGAATTGCTCTCAGTAACAGCAACGATAACATCTTATATAACCGGACACTGCGGACAGTTTAATACCTTGATTGCATACCTACTTTGATCCGGAGTAGTCCTCAACACTCAACCCCTCAATGATCAACGGCCAGAGAATAACGAAGGAAATATCACCTGGGAAATTCCCCAAGTTTTCCTAAAACCACGAAATCGTGAGTGAGCAAGAAAATTGCAGAAACCTTCGCTTCTTTCTCTCCTCTGTCTGCTTGTTTGTGTGCCTGTCTATCTGTCATTCTGTCTATCTGTCAATCTGTCTATCTGTCAATCTGTCTATGCGTCGATCTGTCATTCAATCTCTAGCTTTGACTGCTCAGATAATCATTGCTTCATTAACACTAAATTCGTCCATTAGACCATAGCGGGATCTTAATTATGGATGAAGATGAATCAGTATCACGATGGATTAGGATGGTCAGAAGTTATAAGGACTGGTCAGGTCATAACAGCATGGGTCAGGCTTGGTCATGTGAATTAAAATCACGATGAATCAGGTTGGAACAAGTTGAATCAAAGTCAGGATTAACTAGGTTGGATTTAGTCAGATCAGTATTGGTCAGGGCTGGTTATGTTGGGTCAGATTGGATCAGGATTGGTCAGGTGGGTCAAGGGAACCGGGTCATTTTGGATCAGGATTGGTCAGGTTGGTTAGGATTGATCGGGATTGGTCAAATGAATGAGTTTGGATCAGGATTGATCAGGTTATTTCAGGTTCGATTCGGATGATTGAAGTTGAAATAGGTAAGATCAGGTTAGATCAGGATCAGAATGTTTTAGATCAAACCCAGTTGGATCGGGACGGGTTCCGGTTGAATCAGGCTGGTTCAAGATGGTCGCTGTTGCATCAGAATGGATTAGGCTGGATCATGATCAGGATGGATTAGGTAAGGTCAAGATTGATCGGGATCAGCCTGATCAGTTCGAACAGCATGGATAAGGCTTGGTTATGTTGAATCAAGATCACGATGAATCACGTTGGAGCAGGTCGGATCGGAATCATGATTGACCTGGATGGATTCGGTCGATCAGTATTGGCCAGCGTGGGTCATGTAGGGTCAGATTGGATCAGCATGGGTCAGGTGGGATCAAGAGAACAATGTCTGGTCAGGTCGGTCAGAATCAAAATGGATCTGAAGGGATCATGCATGATTAATGTAAGGAAAGATTAGATGAGGTCAAATTGGATTAAGATCACGCAGGGTTAAGATCAGGATATAATTATATGATATTCTGGTTGGGTCAGGATGGATAGGATTAGCATGTGTCAGATTGGTACATGTTGGGTCAGGATCTGGATGAATTTTTGGATTTGATTAAAACAGATTGGGTCGGGATGGGTCGGGAGGGATCACGTTAGCTCAGGTCGGATCATAATCAAAATGGATCTACTGTGAGCTGGTAACATCAAGTTCAGAATGTATTAGATTGAGTCTGGCTTGGTCAACTTGGATCAGGGTGATGGTGGATCATGTTGGTTCAGATTAGGATAGGGTCAGTCTGGATTGATATGGGTAAACGTGAATCAAATGGGTCAGACTTGATGACGCTGGATCAGGTTGTAGGCCGTGGGACGACAGGTGTACCGTGTACTAAGACATACATGAACTCCTGGCTTATGCGCAGATCTGTTTAGCACTTTAGCTAATGATGCCGGTTCATTGACTCATTCAATGTCGTGACATGTGAACTGCCCTAAATTGACCTTCATCTTAAATGCCAGTTTTTCAATGGGTTCTAATGGAAAATCGTTTCCATCATTGGCGATAAAAGTGAATCGACTAAAATGACTTTTGGCGTTGAACTCTAAGACATATCCAGGAGGCTAGTAACGATTTAACAACAAAGACAGATTCAAATGTAAGGTTACTTGAAGCGACACGAATACATCTACATTCCCATAAAATTGAATACACATCGTTAGCTTGTAAATAAATGTATTTTAAAAAGCAAAGGGAGTTTACTCTTTTGTCGCTCTCAGATTTCTATGTACAGATTTCTATGTTCATCGTACAATTAATGCTAAAATATCACATAATTCATAACGCTACACTTGTCAATGACAAAACGCAGCACAACAACAAAGACTGACCTTTTGTTTAAGACCCTGATATTAATGGGCGAGATTTCACGAGGGAATCAGCCAAAGCAAGTATCATCGATGTGTCCGAAGTGAAGTGCCATTTACCTCTGCTTGCAGCTTTGTTTTCTACAAGCATTAATACATGCATAAGTTTACATACATGTATATGAAGAATTTAATTCTTACGCAATAATATTATTTATTATTCGCTTGGGATCGTCTAACCGGTTTTCAGAGGAGGGATTGTAATAAAATACACGCGAAGTCTTCACATTTATTTCTTGTATCGTCGCATGTATCATCGTTAGTGATCGAGAAAGAGAGACAGACAGACATACAAAGAGACAGACAGACATACAGATAGATGGAAACAGAAAAGTGAGTGGGGACAGATACTGACAGAGAGAGAGACAGACAGAGAGACAGATCGAGAGAGAGGAGAGAGGAGAGAGTAGAGAGAGATAGAGAGAGAGAGAGAGAGAGAGAGAGAGAGAGACACAGACAGACAGACAGACAGAGAGGAGAGAGAGATATAGAGATAGAGGAGAGAGAGACATATAAATAGAGAGACAGAGAGACAGAGACAGAGAGACAGAGACAGAGAGAGATAGTAATTAAGTAGCCAACTAACCAGCCAGAGAAAGTCTTGTCAACAAAGCTTTAATCGTTGACGTTGACACTATCACATTTAAGCTTACTTAACCATAGCCATAACCATACACTAGACCTATATTGAAACCAAACATCAATGATGATAATAAAAAAAACTACCAGAGAAAGAAACGGAGTAAGCACGAAAACTTAGGGAACAATAAGACTATGACCTTAAAAGAATTGATTACCACTAATTATGGTCAACGTGTGTAAAGAAATTATTATTGGTGGAAGTAGTAACAAGTCACAATATAGTATTATAATTCTTAACTAGTTAACTAGGCCAAACAACTTTTAGTAGACATAGCAATTAGTTCGAGACGAATCTGCTCTTAAATAACGAGATATTTGAAAAATTGCGCTGAGTAAGAGGTATGTCATTCTAAACACGGTATCCGGCATATTTAATGTGAGTTGCTCCTGGCAAAAGCTGCGCTAAATAGTCGCGGTACTAAGTACAGTGTAAGAGTTTAGGCTAGACGCATAGGTGATGCAGCTGTTGGAAGTTGACTACAAAAGCCTTTCAATAAGGATTCTAAGCTGTTCAATATTGAGAACACAGTCTAAGAGTGTAAGCTCAGTTTAAATAATGCATCAACATGTGCGGATTACCGAGTGCCAGAGATTACTTGTATTGTACTTCTTTGCAAAACTATAAGACACAAATGATCAAGGAGGTTCGCATAAAAAATTTGATATTCAATGAGCGAAATAAACGACTTACTAACTTGAAAATACTATGCATGGGGAGTCAAATTAATAGGGTGAGATAGCAGCTAAAAGTTTTCCAATTTCGCTTTCGTTATTACTAGATCAATGGGTTTGAGAAAGAACGAGTAGTTAAAATGTTGCAGTGAGAATCGCTCTCAGTAACAGCAACGAAAACATCTTGTGTAACCGGACAACCAAACACCTTAAATGCATGTCTACATTAGCACGGAGCAGTCCTCAACACTCGACCTACACAAAGCAGCTTTACCTTTCTCCTGTAAATGACCATCGGCCATGCTGAGACTGACAAAAACTTACCTGGGAAATTCCTCAAGTTTACCTTAAACCATGAACTCGTAAGTAAGCAAGAAAGCTATAGAAAGCTTCACTTCTATCTCTCTTCTACCTCCCTGCCTGTCCTTCTGTTTGTCAATCTCTCAATCATTTAGTCTCTAGCTTTAACTGTTTAAATAGACCTAATTGCTTCGGTAGCACCTTATTCTTGTTACCTTGTTTAGACTGTACCATGATTACAGGTCCTAGCGTCCGTTCGAGCATCTGATAAATTCAGTATAAAAAAGAAAGCCTGTACAAAATAATTTGTTACTAAAAGTTATTATGAATTTTAATTTAATGGCTTACTTTATTTAGCGACATAAGTAGACTGGCAGCCAGGCAAAGTTCAAACACTCCGCCAAACATTCCAATGGATTCTAAAACTTTGCAGATGTAGACCTAAACTTTTCTGATTATAATTATGTAAATCCGAACTCTTTCGTATTTTTTGGGTTTAATCCTAGCCAGCTGACCGCTCGCAGATGGTTGCCCTTGGAGACAGCAGGATTCAATGGGCTGGTGTTACATTAGGCTTACCCCAGGACTCGATGCTCGGCCCTATGCTCTGCATTCCTATTACTAAAAGTCCAAGCTAGTTTGTTGCAACCCTGAATAACAATGCCATTATAGGCCTACCAATCTGTATCCATGTGTTGTAGGGCTCATCAAACGATACTGAATAAGTCCGAAGTCTTGACGACCGCGGCATTCTAAATCGAATGATTATTGTCTTCATTCCTTAATGATCACCTTTTAAACATCACCGTTGCTAATACTGATGAAACTAGAACTTGGAAATACTAAAAAAATATATTCGAATATATTTATGTAATGAATAATAATTCACGGAAACAAGCAGCCACCTGTCGAGTAGCAATATCGTTATTAAAACAACCTGCTGAAACAAAAGAGAAATATTGATTCACCAAATTCATTTCTTCGTTTATTCTGAGGATAGCGATCCTTCAGAACCAACTCAGGACTCAGGACGGGTCATGTTGAGACGGAATTTATCTGGATGGGTCAGATGGGGTAAGGAAACTCACGTTTCTCCTTGTTGGTCAGGATCAAAATGGATCTGTTAGAGTCAGGTGTGATCAAGAATGGGACGGATAAGATTGTGTCAGGTTGGGTCAAGTTGGGTCAGTATGGGTCAGGTGTGGGTTAGGATGATCACGTTTGGCCAGGTTAGTTAGGATTATAACAGATCTGGTGGGGTCATGTGAAATTAAGAGCAGAGTGGATTTGAATGGGTCAGTTTCAGTCACGCTGGATCAGGATGGATCAGGGTCAACATAGTCAGGTTGGTAGATTTTGAATTAGGATGATTCTGGTCAGGTTGAAGCAGTATGGGTCACCTCTACCATGTTGGGGGGAAGGATCACGATGAATCAGGTTTTATCGGGTTGTAGCAGGATCAGAATGGATTTGGTTGGATCATGTTGGGTCTGGTTGGGATATGATCAAGTTTGGTCAAGTTAGATCAGGTTAGATCAGGTTGTATAAAGTTTGGTTTGGTTGGTCGTCATAGTCAGTTGTGATATGTTACATCACAGGTATATTGGAACAACATGTACTCTTGACGCATTGGTAGATCTGTTTAGCTAATGATGTTTTGTCAAAGCGTCATTTAAAGCCGTGACATTTGAACTGCCCTAGATTGACCTACAGTAGCTGAAATGCCACTTTTTAGCGGACTCTAATGGAAAATCCTTTCCATCATCGGTAACTAAAGTGAATCGAGCAAATGACTTTTGACGTTGAACACTAAGACATCCAGGTGGCTATTAACGAATGAACAACACAGAAGCTTACAGAGACAGAGGATCGAATGGAAGGTTACTTAGAAGGACACAAAATAATACATTCACTGACTGGCTCAGAAAAAAGTGACAGAAAGCTCTACATCAATTGTATGGCTTCGATGTGGAAAGAAAACGTTGTCTGTCTTCCTCTCTGTTTCTCTGTCTTTATACTTGTCTGTATGTCTGTATCATGTCTATCTGTTTGATATAAGGAGATGTACATACAAGCAAAGATGACGGATCATATTGGATGGAATATCCCTTCAACCGCAATCTGCTAGATTCACAATAAGCTCGCATTTTCTCGAGTGGATTGAGAACTATTGATCCAATAATGCTATTTTTCATAAGTTCATTGAAGACCCGGTCCGGTCTCATAAAAATATCCGGGTCTCTGGGCATTTGCCCTGCCGTCCACTTTCGGCGGGTCTGCGCATGCGTGTGTAGGCCTATCCCTGTACCCATGCACTGTTCTATGGCGATGTGTGCGGGCGACTGGCCAAATGTTTTTATGGATGGTATTACTCACGGTGACAAGCTAGAGGCAGTGATTGGAGGTGATTGAATGAGAGAGAGAGAGAGAGAGAGACAGAGAGACAGACAGAGAGACAGAGAGACAGAGAGACAGAGAGACAGAGCGACTGAGAGAGAGAGACAGGCAGACAGACAAACAGATAGAGACAGAGACAGCGACAGACAGAGAAAGAGACAGACAAAGACGGAGACGGAGACAAAGAGAGAGACAGAGACAGGGACAGGGACAGGGACAGGGACAGAGACAGAGAAACAAGGAGCGACAGAGAGACAGAGAGAGTGAGAGATACAGAGATAGACAGATAGAGACAAACATAGACAAACAGAGACAGAGAAAAAGACAGACACAAGCAGAGAAAGAGACAGACGGAGACGGAGACGGAGAGAGAGACAGAGCAAGAC
>OY365809.1:38521112-38572399 GCA_959347315.1 Bimastos eiseni | reverse complement strand
GTATGATGACGTGTCGATAAATACGCAGGCTTCCTATTCTGCTGGACAGCGCCGACGTAGCGAAGAAATGCGGCAGCGGTCTGAGCATAAACCTGCCTGTGTATATGGCTCGCGTGTTGTCAACAACGTCGTGATGTGGCGCTGAGGACCAAGGAGCCTTTGCTGCATTAGTCGCAGCACCGGAATTAGACGCATCGGCATCGAACACTCCTACTTCGTCGCCGACGCAGACCGACCGAATTCTCCAGCCGACGAGATCTCGCCTGATGCGGGAGATCGAGCGCGAGATGTCGAGAGGGAAGAACGAGCGCAGCAGCGGTAGCGGCAGAGACGCGCAAAGGAATCCCGGTTGCGTTCCTTGCCATCTCCTCCTCAAGTGGCGGCGTCTAGCGACAGGAACGAGTAATTAGATCCGCGCCTGGCACCGCCTGGCGTCGAGGATGAGACAGCGCCTTTGACATCTTGTTCGTCGACATCCTTCCGTCCGTATTCAGCCAGGAATAGCAGCCGTGTACTCGCCGGCGAAACACAGCGTCATGAGTGAGTAGCCGACGCCTCATTCTCAGCGCCATCCACGTAACTTAGTTGCGGTTGATTTCTTTTATAGACTATTCTGCGCATTGGTCACGTGATAGTATGTTGATGGGTATGCTGTGACAGCGGCTGTGCGCATGATTTCGCGTTGGTGGCGATTTGATTTGATCGCTTGTTAATAAGAATGCTATCGATTCATTCGTCACAAAAATTTATATAGCGCCCTCTCTCGGTTACTGTGATTTACGTATTCTGCTCACGGTTACGTTACTTCTTCTACAAACGAACTGTCACTTAAGTTGTCAATGCGACCGAGACACTGGCGCTAAGCAAATTTGGGCTTGACACTAAATCGAAATCTGGCGGTCATTGGGACGAACTCTTTTATTTGCATTGACAGTGATTCGGTCAAGATTCGAGTGATGGGTGAATGTGACAAAACCACGAATTGGTTTTCGAGTCTCGTATTTTCGTCACGCAATGAGCTTCTCCTAGCCTTCTACTTTCTGCCGCCTTAATCTCCTCCTCTACGCTTCCTTCTTCCTTTTCCAACCGTCCTTCCTTCCTTTCACCACACTCCTTCCATCCTATCCTCCTACCGCTTCCTTTCTCCTTCCCTTCTGCACTTGATCTCTTACCTTCCTCTCTTTGTCCACTTCAGATATATTAGTAACTAGCTTATATATATATATTTGTATTTATTTATTTATTTATATACATATATATACACTGTGTTAGGGGGAAAACGACCCCCAAATGATACTACGAAACAACAGCAAATATTTGTGGATTTTTAAATTACAAATGTGCATTAATCCTGACATGTTTGTCTAACACTGCATAAAATGTGATGGCTCCTGAGAGCCAACGATGACGTCATAATGACGTCATTTGCACAAAAAATTCAAGTATTCTTATATTTGAATAATATTAGATTACAAGGTGCGTTCAAAGTGATCGCCTTCGGTCTCAAGACAAGCTTCAAGATGTATGCTGTGCGCCATTGGCCAATAGCAATATAAATGACCGGCTGATGAAAATTAATTCCTTTCATCACACGCAGTTCTTTAATGTCTCTGTGAAATTCCTTTCATCACACGGAGTTCTTTAATGTCTCTGATTTTTGTCGTGTAAACCTTCTCTTGCATTATCCCCCAATTCCTGCAATCAACCGGTTTGAAGTGCGAGTAGTTTGGCGGCCAAAGGTTTGTGGTTTAAAATCTGGAATCTGCTTAGTCGGTTATTCAACCGTCTCACGAACTCATTGAGCAGGAGCACCACGTTGTTAAAATGTGTAATAATCCGAATATTAAATTCTCCGATATCAGACAACAATTTTTGCAACTGCAAACAGTCCCACCATGTTATGCAGTCTTAGATAAATATGTCAGAATTAAAACGGCTTTGGAATTTTAAAATAGACGAATTATTACCATACATTTTCATATTATAATTAAAGGTTCGCATTTTCCTGGACTCAGAGAATTCGTAGTTTCAATTCGAACTGACAAACCGAATCATGATCACACACTGCAGTAACAATAGTGTCAATAGACGACTCCCAGTTAACATCGGTCGAAAGTAACGGTATCGCAGCCTACAAGGCGCTTATCTGTACCATTGCTCATTTAACCAACGCCATCTGGTGAATGGAAAGATCAGTCAACCCTATGGTGCTAGTGGATATCGAACATGCGCCATTCTGGTATTCATGTTATCATTCAACCATCTGCCCACCCCAAATCATCTGCCCTCGGATCACATCATATTTGAGTAACAGTAGTGTACACTCATGCGAGGACTTATTTCATATTCTAAGTCTGCATAGTTAGATAATTTAAGCACTTAGTTATGTTATTGACGCCATATAGAAAATAGGCAGAAATTAAATATGTTGCTATTGGGTGCTCTCGTATCAAATAACGATTTTTCTGAGGCGTCAAATTTTCTGTCAAACTTTCGACCGATCTTCACGTTGAGTTTGATATCTAAAATGCATGAGACGTTTGTTTTGAATCGTATATGAGAATTCATGTATCTTACAAGTCAAAAATCTTCCCGTTCTAGTTCGCACTTCTCTCTGCTCTCTGTCAGTCCATTAAGACCATTACTCCCCAGACTTATTACTCAACGAAGTCCTCTGGCTGTCTTTCTCTGGCGATAACGTATGATTGGACAGTGGAAGACTGATTGAGTTAACTGATTTAGGATTTCCATCTCTCTTTCTATACCTCTTCATTCTGCTGAAATGTCATTTTGTTCTTAACTGAAGAAGACCCAACCTTTTCCAATTATCGCGTCAACCACCTGCGGCCTTCCTTTCTGGTTGGTTCCATAATCTTCCCGATGGTCACCGAATTTCGGATGGAGTTTGGTGTAGGCCTATGATACAACGGATGCTAAGCGATATAGTATAAACGAAAGTTGCTTAACTGCGAATTATACATTGGTTCTATAGAATTTACAATGAAATACATACATACGTACATTTTTTCCATTTATTTAAATTCAATTCGATTTTATATTACTGTGACCAGCAGATATGACAATTATGGGGGTGTACATAGCAGCTTAACTTCAGGCCTTATAGTAACCAAAAGAAGGACCTCGAAGGGATGGTTGTGTCCGCTAAACAGAACCGTCTAGATAATGAAGAGGAAAGCACACGATAGCAGATGACAATTGGCTCACATTCTGAGATAGGAATTAAATGTACAGGGTGGCTCAATAAAAAAATACCACAACAGAAGAAATGCAGCTTCTCAACAACCGATAGAGATATCTTTACCAAACTTTTAGGGATTTACAGAGGAAAAATTTGCGAACAGTCCCTGAAAATTTCATTGAAAACTTTTCATTGCTTCAAATACCACAGCTGTCCAAATTTAATATTCCGTTTTTTCACAAATTACGCAGAAAAAATGGACATACACTTGTGATTTTCCGTGTCAAATAACACCACTTTTAATTGCAAATTCAAAATCTGTTAAGCAGCATATCTCAAAGCATGTTCGAAGTGTCCGCTCCAAGCTATCACACAGACTCGAAATCTTTTTAAGGTCTGGTGAGTTTGGTGGCCATTCGTCTGTGCCAATTAAGTCACTGCAGTTGGTGGCAATAAAGTCTTGAGCAAACTTTGCCGTCCTGCTGGAAAATGAAATCAGACGGTAGAACAGACTTGCAGTCTTCAAAGAGTTGGAGTAGCAGTGTGTCAATGTAAAGGTTTGTGTTTACTTTAGCCTTGTCTGGGAAATGCAATCGTCCCTTACCGCCGTAACATACGGCAGCTGAGACCATGACTGCTTCGCAAACTTGACTCTCTCAACCACCAGGCGACTTTGGACCGTTCATCTCCGTAATTGTCAAAATGCAAAATATTAAATTTGGACGGCTGTGATATTTGAAGCAATGAAAAGTTTTCAATTAAATTTTCAGAGATTGTTCGCAAATCATTCCTGTGTAAATCCCTGAAAGTTTGGTAAAGATATCTCTATCGGTTGTCGAGAAATTTCATTTCTACTGCTGGGGTATTTTTTATTGGATCATCCTGTAGCTCGAGAATAAACTTAACAGAATTTAACTGAACACCCATAACAGTGAATAATGTTCGTTCAATTAAGCCTACTCTGCTGCAAAGGATAGATACATAATTGATGCTGAAATCATGCTAATCAGGTAATTGGTGAATTGATATGGCTATACTATTCCACACCATAGTCCCAGTGAATCTAATGGGAAACAACTTAGTATTATGTAGGGTAAGGGTTGTCGATACTTGGTGTTTGTTATGAGATAGGAATGGATTTCAGTGGTTTGGAGAGAAGTTGTCTATGTATATAATTGGTCGTAGATTGAGCTCGTAACAATACATGAATTTGCCCAGGCTCTTTGTGCAATCTTTATTTGTTCAATTTTATTTATTCGATTTCAAAAAACGACTGACTAGTTTGAGATCTGAACGGAGTCACAGCAATAAATCTTCTGACAGCTCGTGTGTGAAAGATGGTCATTTGCCAGCTTTGAAGGTTTGCGTTATAGGTAGAGACTCTTATTGAATTACAACAGCCAAGGTAGGGCTGGATCAGCGTGCAATAAAGCGTTAACCGAACCATGGTGGGCAAAAAATTGGAGGCACGATTTAGGAACCCAAAATTCATTGCTCTTTTGTTGTCATAGCCTACACGCATGCGCGAAAACAAACAAGCATGCATAAATGTCGTCACGTGTATATGCATACACACAGTTTATACACGTGTATACACAGTAAGTTTAAGCACTTTTAGTTTGTTGTCACTGCACGTATCCACTACAAGATTCACTTGCTATCGTTTCCAAAACCCATCTGATAAGTGTCCCAAGGTATCTGTCTGATTATTTCCGAAAACCGTTATCTGCAACTTCATCTAGTTTCTGGCGCTCTGTTGATCGTCCTGATCTTTTGTGCCTAGGACTAAGACTGCCTTGGTCCAACATCGGAAGTTTGTTTGTGTCGGTCCGTCTACCTGGAATGAGCTGCCTTCATCATCAAGGACTAAGCTAATGACTGGCTTCTCTCCATCGGCTTCTTGGTCTTTAAAGGCGCTTCCTTTTCTCCGGGCTTTCCGCGCATTCTGCGAGAGGCGCTATATAAATCTAAACATACGGTGCGATGCGATAGACTAGTATATACATGTATGTATACAAACATGTGTGCATGAATACATAATATTTTGACTGTATGTATGTAGTGAGTAGGTTGACGCATACTACATGAATTTTATACATTAACCTTAATTACATGTAAGTATTGTTTACATTATTCTTAGACTCATTTTCATTCGCCTTATGGAATCATGGCTTAGCGTGATAGGCAACGTAATGTAAGAATGAAATGGTAGCAACAAAGAGCGTAGAGGTGACTGTTGAGGTAGTGAAGGCTAGGTAGGTCATTGTATACATTAGCTATTCTTAATATAGAGACGTTCACCAAAGGACAGATGACCTATAGGCAGGCATCTTTAAAAACCTCTCGTCTTGACATTTAATTCGTAATTATTGATGTCTGTTGCTTTTGCAAATCAGATACTCTTATTGACTCTAGACACCGAAGTAGAAATCACTAAGCAAAAAGCTCTCCCAACCTGCTTCTAACTCTTTCTTCCTGATCTGCTTCTCCTCTCTATTTTATCTCCTGCACTCATTGCCTTCTCCTTCTCATTACGTTTCCTCTTCCTTTCCTTCCCTTCTTTTTCCTTTTCCTTATATACCTTCCTCATCTTCTCCTCCCTTTCATCCAATTATTCTTGCAATCTCCATTCCTTCCCTTCTGCTTCCCTGCCTTTCCTCTCTTTCGCTTCTGTCTGCCTTGCATTCCCATTCATTTTCCTCTTCCTCCTTCTCCTTGCCTTCCTTTCCATTTTTTTCCTCTGTCCTGCCTTTACCTATTTTCCTTCTGCTTTCGTTGCCTGCCTCTTCTTTTCTCTGCCCTCCTTGCATTCTCATACCCTTCATTTTCTCTAGTCTTATCTTTCTCATTCCTTCGGATCGCGATTATAGTCCAACCCAACCGAGGCTTTGCGCAGCCATTTCACTTTCAGATTACTCTCCTGGCAATAATCGAGACTCTGGATTCGCTCTAACTGCATTTACATGACTGCTTCGGTCGTTTCTCACAGCCAGATGGCAGTATTCTTAACAAGATGACCATGCAGCAACGGCTCGCAACGAAAAATCCGTTGCAGCTGAAAGCTTCAATACTTCTTCTCTTCGTTATCCTGCCTGCCACAAGTTAAGTGAATACTGATTGGTTTATGGAGGGCAGTGGATTTGATTGATTCGGAAGGAGGTTGATTGAAATAGCGGTTGGTCAAAAGAGGGCGCTGGCCTCTCATTCAGTGTCGTCCACTCATAGCCAATCCATCAATCATAATATCGACGGCGTTTCATTTTTCAAATTGCTGTCGGACTTCGGTTCCTCGATATAATAAGTTGAGTTCGTCACCGAGGACTGAGTAAATAATCGGTCATTGTATGGTCACTTGCGATGCAATGACCCATTGGAAATCCAGTATTCTTTTGTATGGTTTTGTATGATGTGTATTTAATTGTATAACTTACAGCGTTGGGAAGTCTCGAGACTAGGTCTCGATTCGGGACCAGGTCTCGTCTCGAGGCCCCCTCGAGACACATTTTTGAGGTTTCGGTTTAGTGAGCACATGACTGGGCCTCGGTCTTAGTCTTGCGAGTTCAAGTCTTGGTCTTAATAATTATTATTTTGGTGTTGCTAAAAAAACTATATTTTCAAACCTTAGCTGTTTCCAAATACGCATTTCGAAGTTGACGAAAGAACTTTGAAAACTTTTCAAAGCTGAAGATATACATAATTTGTGTTTTATTTTAAACTGTGTTATGAGGTTATATACATAGTCATGTACTTTCTTTCAGTAACTTGTTTACGTATTTATTTAATTTAAAATTGTATAATATTGCATCCTATATTTTGCCGTTTGGAAAACAAATACTGTGCCTTTCAAAATTAATTTGTCGCTTCTCATTACAGTCGGATGAGTATTTGTGGACTATTCATCATAATCGTTATGACCAGCATCAAACAGTATAATAGGGGATGTAAACCTTAAATGGGCCTAAGACTTAACCTCACGGCCTTTACACCTTAGTTAAATGTGCTTATTGTAGTATAAAAATCGCTTTTTTAATTAACATAGGCCCATTTAGCAACACGCTCTTGTAAGGCTGTCACAAATCAGATTAAAACTGGCCGGTTATTTCAAATACATTCTATCCTCGGACAAATTGAATCTGGGAGTAAGACCCAATTCTTTCCAGGACAAGTTTGATCATGGAGTCATTTCCTTCTAAGAAAAATTGAGCCGGAAAGTGACATTTTATTTGGACAACAACGAGAGCTGATTCTTCCTTGGATCAAGTGACTGGTAAAGTTTATTCTTCATAGCACAGATTGAGTATGTAGTCGTGACTCTCTATAACTGATTAGTTCGGAAAGTTGATTCTTCTTAATACAAATAAAATCGGGGAATTTGACCGGAGAGTTTGTTGATAAGATAAGTTGGATCATAGAGTTATTGCCTTCTAATAAGACAAATTGAATCGGGTAATTAATTTTTCCTATAGGACAAAGTGATTCGGGAAATTATTCTTTCGTAAGACTTAGCACTGAATCGGGGAGTAAAATTTAATAAGGGATAATTTCTTCCTATGACCAAAATTTGTTTGGGGTTTGTTGTTCTTATGACAAATTGAATCGGGGTTAATTATTCCTGGGACAAATCGAATAAGTGCGTTATTTCTTTCAAGGCCAAATGACATGTACAGAGAGATGATTCTCTGGACAAAATGATTTGTAGAGTTCATTCTTCCCATCACATAATGTAATGTAATGTAAATCTTCCTGAATTTCTCAGCAGCCGCAACAGCAACGTCAGGGAGGTCAGCTTATTCACCGGCGCTGAAAAAACTAATATTTGGTCCTAGGAAGAATTATCTCCTGAACTAATTTGTCTCAGGGAGAATCAACGCATTATGGTGGCTTACAATGGGCTTGGCAGCATAATGCTGTCGTGCTGACAAGGAGATTAGCTGTTGAACAACATCAATATATGGGGATAAATTTAATTGCCGTTTGTTGTCAATTAATGACTTATTATTATTACTTAGAAACTTATCTCTTAATGCACAAGGCATCCACTCAATGGTACACGAAAGACAAACCTCAACCAGGAAAATCCAGAAGATCAAACCGTTGAGATAGAGACAGTATTTTGTGGATAATCGATCTGAAATAAATGAGGCTCTGTGGCTGAGGTGGGTCGTTGAACAGAATCAAATGGCCTAAGAGTCCACTGAAGGTAATGGAACACTTTCATCAGCCCAGCGGCACATGTCGATCAGAGTGAGCGATGAGTCCTATCTAATCAGTCGAGCGGTGACTTACAGACGATGCAGAGCTCACGTGAAAATTCATTTGTCCCTGTGACTAATTCACCGACTTACTGACTCATTGACTGACTCACCCTCCCGCTCTATCACTCACTCTCTCACTCGCTCTCTCACTCACTCACTCATTCATTCACTCACCCACTCATTCATTCACTCATTCGCTCACTCTCTCACTCACTAACTCGCTCGGACTATAAAGTTAAGATCCCAGGTATTTAATATGAACATTTAAAGTAGACCTACACATTTTTGGGGAAATTCTTGCTGCACCTTCAACGTTTAATAACCAACAGTAGTGCACTTTATGTTCAGTTTTCGACTTTTCGTGACATTAAATGTGAAGTAGACCGTGGGCTATATCTGATATGGTCGCAATTCAGGCAGCAGCGATCGCAGCAGCAAATCACGTGGATCTTAATACTGCGGCTTTATCATGAGCAGCGGTGTATGGAAAACGAGCTTGCAGATAAAAGACACGCTCGTTCTAATAAACAATCAGCGTTTGATAGCTCATCGCAATGGAAAAGTGATAAGAGTTGATTGGGGTTGATTGCAATCGATTAGACATCACAAGTAGGGATGAACTTAGGTCAAGCACAGGACGGTCGCTGGAGTTATAGCAACTGACGCGGATAAAGCGCTCGGGTTAGCATATCGAACTGACCTAAGCCTTTTGGAAGTGATCTCTCCGATGTGGATGGCATTATTTTGATATCACTGTTACCAATATGGGTCCATTAAACGTACATGAACTGGTCTGCAACAACAGTTAGGCTAACGTCTTTTAGCGCAATAATAATTTACATTCGATAGAAATTTGTACTATCCGTGCTTCTCAAAGTGACCGTTAGACCTGTTCGGGTTTCGGATAGTTTCCTGAGACAAAAATCTCCAATTTGATGCAGAAAATCAATTAATTGCAGATCAGGCACGAGTCATTTCAAGTCGCCTTTCGCACAGTTGCATTGCATACAACACATATATATATATATATATATATACTTATGAACTACTGGCGTATATATATATACGCCAGTAGTTCATAAGGACAAATTTATTCATAGTGGATCCAGTTTAAGATTCATGTTTACTTATATAAGACAGACTCACGCCAATATACACTGTGTCCGGAAATAAAGGGACCCCTAATGATAATAGGAAAATTCAGAGTATATATTTTCATTTAAGAGTTTCTTTTGTGACTCATATTTTGTGCAGTTTTTGTAGGTACACTCTTCGTGATTCAATGAGGTGTCGCCTTTTAATAAAGATACGTCGTTGAATAAGTTATTATTTACTTTTTCTTTTGCATCAAAATTACCGGGCGTTGAAATACAGATCAGCTGGTTCCCGTATTAAGTATAGTACAGCGGAATAGCTAAATTTTGAGATGCAAGCATAAAATTTTGCACAGACATTATACATTGTATTACTATGAGATTTGGATATTGCGCCACGCGAAAAATTTATTTTGGGGAGAAATATTTGGAAAATAAAAAAAGTTTTTAAATTTTTTTTCTTTAAATGAAAAAACATTTCTTGAAAATCCAAGTTACGCCCTTTCAAAATGTAAATGTTAAACATTCAAACCAAGAATTAAAAAAATTATGATTATAAGCTTTGAAATTGCTTATCTTTGCGCTTGAAAGTAGTTGTTAATATAAATGTTTCTTAGATTAATTGTTGAAGTTGAAATTGAATGTATTGCTAGTTAGATTTTTTTAAAGGCAAATAACAGTCATCTTTATCTGAATGTAGTGTCTTATTTGGTACAATGTTCATCTATATATAAATATGCCTGTGTTATCCAGCGCAAGACAGGAGACCGGATGACCAGCGAGCCCCTCGCCAGGCACATGAGGGGCCACCACGTGTACCTGGCAACGGCTCCACGGCCCTTGGAGCCACTGCACCAGCTGTCCCTGCTCCAGGCCTCGTAGTCCGTCCTACTGCCCGACTGCACTGCAGCGTCCGATCCCTGAGCCTTCTCTCGCTGCTCTTCGGTCTCGTAGCCACCGGAGCCTTGAGTCTTGCAGTCGCCACGGACTTCTGGATCTACACGGAGGAACCGGTGGTGCTCACTCTGGGTAACGAGTCAGACATTGGAGGAGGAGGAGTAGGCGCTGGAGCAGCGGTGCAGGTCCCGGGGGACCAGGCCCTCGCTGCGTCGGCAATCAACTTCCTCAACATACGCATGCACTCCGGATTATGGAGACTTTGCATCATTCACGGCGAATCAGGTAAGACTATCGATCTGTTATTCCATGCATCCGTTCACTCATCGATCTGACTATTAGTCGATTGATTCCGCAGTTACGTTCATCAATCCATCATCCATCGATCCGTGAATCATTGAGCCGTCCATCCTTTGAACCAAGCATCCTTTGAACCATCCACCCATTCTTTGAACCATCCATCATTTTAAACCATCCACCCATCCTTTGAACCATTCATCCTTTGAACCATCCACCCTGTGAACCATACATCCATTGAATCATCTACCGTTTGAATCCTCCATCATTTGACCCAATCATCCTTTCAACCATTCATCCTTTGAACCACCCATCTTTGATCCATCCATCCTTCGAACCATCTATCGAGCAACAGTCATCAGCATATTACTCTCTGTGTCTCTGTGTATTTGTATATCATGTCTCTCTCTCTGTTTGTGTGTGTGTCTCTCTCTCTCTCTCTCTCTCTCTCTCTCTATGTCTCTCTCTCTTTGTCTCTCTCTCTCTCCTCTTATGACTGTCTTCATTGCCCATAGGTTCTCTTATTCCCTGCAATATTTGAGCCATTTCTAATCTCTACCATATTTCATCGACAGCTTCTGGACTTCAGTCGAATATTTTCTTCATTTCCTCCTCTTTCCTTTTGTTAATATGGCTCTTTCGACAACCCTCTATCTGCGTCAATGCCTCTGTGACCGTCTCTGCCTTCATATATCTTCTCCAGATCCAACTCCATCTCTTTCCCGTGCATATTTCCATCTGTTTATTTCCCTCTTGCTCTAGTTCACCCCATCTCTCTCTTTCGCCTCTTTCGGTCACTCTCTACGTTCTGTTGATGCAATAAACACACCCTTCTTTCTACTTGTCCTGTTTCGTATGATTCGCTGAATTTGCCCACAACTAAGACGCCGCTTCTCCACAGCCGTTGGTATCGCTTTTCATTTTTTCAAATTTCACTAATGATCAAACCGAGCATTAGTCTGGCCTTACCGGGTCATCTTCTGGCTTCATTCTGGCCTTCATCTGGTCCTCTTCTGGGTTTTCCCATTAAGTCATCCTCGAGCACGACGAGTAATACTACCCATCACACACAGGGAACCGTCTTTCGCTATATATTAAATGAGTTTATACTTGCGTCGGTCGAAGCTATGATAAATTCGTGATAGACTTCGCCGTCTCTTCGCTGCCATCGATGGTAAGTATGTTGACATCGAAGTACGAGGCAGATAGAAACGCATTAGCCCTTGGTCAACGAGATTTTGTTGCGAAAGGATGTTCTCCTTGAACTTCGCGATGGAAAATCGTAGAGATCAGAGAGAAGACTGTTCTGTGCTCTCAGAATTAGATGGTCTGGCATAATTGGAAGTGACAATCAAGAGATGTTGTTAGCCACTGACAGACTTGCAGAGGATCAATATGAAAGGCCTCAACGCTATAGTCTAATCTTTTCTGGCTTGATGTCATTAGTAGCGCAGCTGCAGTAGTTATCACATTTCCAGCAACTTTCGTGTTTTATCAGACACAAAACAGCTCCATTTGCAGCACACATAGAATTACAGTCTCCCAATCTTCCAAAACATAGCACGGCCACATTAATATTTGTTCGTACGCAACTGATTAATAATTAATTTATGTAGGTTTATACCGTGAACCGTGAAATGTTGATATTCGATTAATAGTAGTCAGTAAGAGACCTGAGAGAGTTCGTACTTCCTATTTCGATCGAGGTTTGTGTTGAAGAGCATAAGCGACCAGACACAGTACATGACGGACATTGTTTTAGTCTGTAGTAACTTGCCTACTGTTGGCCATCAGTGAAGAATACCAGGATAAATAGTTGTAAATAATTACGATTGATGGAATTGAATCCACAATATAAACAATACAGAACTGAATTTTGCATTATAAAAATAATAATAATAATTAGTAATTTGTCACCAATAACCAATCGATTGAGGGGTTGCCGATTCTGAAAAAAAACCATTTCGGGATATTTCCAAAAACCCACGACATACTAAGTCGTTGAGATCGCCAAACTAGAAACCCGTGAAGTTTTCCGCATTCCACATTCCGCTAGGCTTATGAAGCCATGAATTTCGATCGGTGGTCGAGACTTCGAGTCTTTAATCGAATGTCGATAATTCGAAACACTTATGATGAAATTACGGTTTTGAACATTGAGAATTAAGTGCAAAAGTTTTGCTCATTTGCTTGGATTTGAATCATGTCATTGAATCGCATAATTTTGTTTAAACAATTTGCCTATTCCTGACTTTTGGGACAATAACAAACGCTACCCGGGACACGGTATGGCCAGGGTCGATTCCGGATCGGCGGACTACTCACAGCCCAACCAAACAATTGTGAGCGGAGGCCTTGCTCAATGTCCCAACGCAGTAGCAGTCTGAACGAGACTCGACCTCGCACTCTGAGCCCTAACCAATTTGCAACCGTGTTCTTATTTCTAATTCTTCATCATGTTAAATTGATGCCGTTGGATCAGGATCTGAACGGACATCTTTTCCTACTCCGTATCCAAGGCCCGTACCGTGAAATCCCCAGATCCAGACGTAATACATCTTACGTAGCAACGTCAGAGGAGAGGCTGCACTTGTTGCTCCGCAAGAGACAAACTACGTATCAGATTTGGTTGAGCTGAGGCGTAAATCTTTGCTTCAATGCCCTCCTTGTTATCTCACCGAGCTATGTGCACCGACGGGTCGCCTGTCGTCAACCGCAAATCTCGCCACTGCTCCCGAACTCTGAGAACAGTAATGCTTATCATAAGTCTACGTATGCATGCATAGGCCTATTGCATTTGTATGTATGTATGTATGTATGTATGTATGTATGTATGAATGTATGTATGTCTCTCCATTGTCCATGGGTTCTTTATTCCATACAATATTTAAGCTTTTTCTAATCCTCCCATTTATTCTATCGGAATCCTCTGGTCTTCAGTCAAGTATTTTATTCATCACCTTCTCCCACTTTATGTAAGTATGTAAAATATGCATGATGTAGGTGGGCTTTGTTCAGCGGATTTGATTAAATCTCTCAAACTTTCTCAAAGTGCTGATCCATTTTTGCCGCGCTTGATACATCATTCCGAATAGGCCTAAGTTGTCTGGTAAGTTATTCTATGACAGTGTCTGATCTTGCTATTCGCTCCTTGTGGATTTACAGCTTTTCAGCTTATTTCTGATGTGTGCGCGAGAACATTTCTTTAGTGTATTTTCCTAAATTACTAATCACTTATTTTAAGCAAGAATTATTTATAAACAAGGCGAGTCTGTGAAATCTGAATATGGAATATTGCTATAAATGAGTTGCCTTATTTTAATAGAAGGTCTTTACGTTAAAGACGAGAGACATCCAAAGGTTGGAAGTGTCGAAGAATTCGCTTTTTATCAACCTCGGAACAATAGATCGTGTGGCGTTCATTTTACTAATTTGCTCTTGTTACAATAGCACCAGCAACAATAATGAACTATGTAATGATAATTTGTTATTATCATTATCATTATTATTATTATCATTATTATCACCGTTACCATTAATATTATTATTTATTATTACTGTCATTATCATTTTTTATATTATTATTATTTTTTTTCCCTGGAATGGCCTTACTAATCGGTCTTCTGTGCGACGAAAGTTCCTTTGAACGTTATGGCGTTATTGTTATTATTGTTATTATTATTATTATTATTATTATTATTATCATTATTAATAATAATGTTATTATTATTATTATTATTATTATTATTGTTGTTGTTGTTGTTGTTGCTATTAGTAGATTAATTTTTGTTGTGCTAATGATTATGAGGAAGCCGACGATGATGATAATAATGATGATGTTAGCGATGTCTATGTTGCCGAATAACAAAATCTGAAATGATACTAGAGGAGAAGGAGGGATGCACCAGAAGGAGAAAGAAGGAACAGACGAAGTAGAGGCTGGAGAAGGGGTGGAGAAGAAGAGGGAGTGGGAGAAGTAAAAGGAGAAGTGGAATTTCTGTTCATCAGTTGTGGGGTCTGTGGTTGCGCCGTCTATCTCGTACTCGGATCAGAAACGCGGCGCAAACACATTTCTATAAACCAATCTCGACTGAATGATATTCGAATTAGAGCTCGGTTTTGATGAGTTTTATATCGAAATCATTAATATCTCTCTCCGTCTCTCCGTCTCTGTCTCTGTCTCTCTCTGTCTGGCTGTCTCTCTTTCTCCCTATTCGTCTGTCTCTCTGTCTCTGTCAAATCAGCATTCTGTGCTGTGTGTGTCAGTCCATCTCGTTTATCGCTTTCTTTCTCTGTCCAGGTTTATATCTCTTGTTCTATTTCTTCTCAGACGAAACATCCATCCATCCAACCATCCATCCATCCTTCCATCCATCCATCCATCCATCCATCAATCCATTCATTCATCCATCCATCCATTCATCAATTCATCAATTCATTCATCCATCCATCCATCCATCCATCCATCCATCCATCCATCCATCCACCCATCCATCCATCCATCCATTCATCAATCCATTCATCAATTCATTCATCCATCCATCCATCCATTCAGCCAGCCAGCCAGCCAGCCATCAATCTATTCATCAAATCATTCATCCATCCATCCATCCATCCATCCGTCTGTCTGTCTATCTCCTTAGCTGTCTATCAGTCAAATTTTCTAGCTGAGTTTAATCGTCTATCTATGTGTAATATATGTATATCGATAAATCATTCAATCATTATATCTATATCTAAATCTCAAGGGGCAGGAGTTAGAGATTGCGCCCCTTTAAATTTTTAAGCTGACTTTGATCGTCATATAATGTCCTGTATTATGCGTTCCATATTGCATTCTATGGATTTGTCCTGTTGCATTATTCTCTAGATTTGTTGTTTGCATTGTTGGATAACAATAAACGAGTTTGTGTTTGTATTGTTGGATAACAATAAACGAGTTAAACGAGATGTAACAAGTAATAAAGCATAATTTACAAACGATGATTTTATGTGAGCCCTATGGAAAAAAAATTAATAATAAGTGGTTAGTAGCAGCTTTTAGTTGTTTCCAGTGTTCTCTCTAAGCTGTGCGCGTGTGCGTGTGCACACGAGTCATGGAGCTAGCAAAACACAAAAATTTAGTGTGCGCACACACATAATTCTTCGGAATAATAAATATTGTGGTGAACACTAAACCAACAGTTAGCTGGACAGATAGTTGCAAATAAATTGAAAGCTAATTACAGAGACGTACAATTATCTGCTCTAAAACACGTTTTAGCCTACTCTTTAGCGCGGATCGTCTAGAAAACGATGACATTGGTGCTATTACTCAACAGTAGGCCTACAACCGACCGCTATAAGGTAATTGTAGTAGCTGAGAGGATTAAAAGTAACCTACATTGATCTCTAATTATCCAGAAATGTTTGCATTTGCGCTTCAGAGTGAACAGTTTCAAGATCTTTCAAAGTTGATGGGTATTGAAGGAACTTTTTTAACCTCAAGTGTTGACCGTGATCTTAAAACCAAGCTACGTAACTGCGAGACCGTTTGGAAGAATTTCATCTAGAAATGCACATGCGAATTAAAAGTTACATTTTAGATGGCAGAGTAGTAAGTGTAGACACTGTTTATTCTAAGTTGGTAAATTCCAAAAATCCTAGAGAAAAGCAATGAATGTACAGTTGGTCTGTCAGATTGTCGTTGTCAGTTTGTCAATGAATCATTTTTTTATATAGATAGGGTCCCTATATATAATTATAAGACTCGATAGCATGAACACTTAATTTACACGAGCCTCTCATCTGTGGCTGTATTAGAACACTTCACATCATCACTTTCGAAGCGTATGTGCGATACTCAGAGAGGTTTATTAAAGTGATTATGTGTAAATGATTTTCAGAAGATTTTTGGAATATATTATATTATAAGTTTGCAAATAATAAATTGTTTTTAAATTTACTGTTGAATTAAACACTAGTCACGACTTCTCTTTTGTGAAACTATGTAATTTATTGTTTTGCAAAGGACTTTACTTAGGATATCAGGACCTATCACCATAGACTTAGATAATAGATCGTAATCTTTAAGTTTCTAAAGCGCCACTTGAAAGCCAAGCGCAGGGCACCATCTTATTCACGATCGATATGTTTCTTAATATAACTACCCATCGCATTCAGCTCAGACCTGCGCACAGAAGTGTGAACCATTTCTATAATGTTGCACACACAAAATTTCTTGTGCACACCACCTCCAGAAAATTAGAGGGAACACTGGTTGTTTAAAATTTTTTCTATTATAACACTGTGTAAAAAATTTATAGGTTCATCAAATGTCATTAACTTTACTAGTTAATTGGTACTACAGCTCTACACTTTCATTCTACAGCTCAGTAGAATGAAATTCTAGGCTACTTGTGCTTCGTGAATAGATCAGAATGAAATTCAACTAACTATAGGGTACTAGTAAGTAGCAAATGACCAGTTTAGTTGGTGAAAGTATGTAAAATATTTAGATCAAGTTGAGCGATAAATGTTAAAATATTATTTCCTATGCTGCTAAATTTGCCTTATGAATATATGCAAATATGCCTGACGTTACGCGTTGTCACTTATATTGAAAAATCCAGCTAACAGCGTGTCCCGTGCCTTAGTGTAGCATTGAGTGTGTTCTGGATGATCTGCCTTAGTCAATAGTCAGTATGTGCGTTTTAGGCGCTGGATCATTGTTTATTTTTTCATGAATTTGGACAGTAGCCTATTTCTTAGCCATAAAGATTCAAGTCCCAATTCAGTAGTATGTTTATCACATGATTGGTCAATGCAGCCCCAACCAAATGGCTTCTTATTGAATTATGCGGCGTTATATCTATGGCCAATCTCAGAAAGTGCTACTGAACACGTGACTGAGACGTATTTTCTTTTAGCAGCCTACTGTCGTTTCCAGCTACAATGGGCGAGCACCAAGAATAGAAATGCAGATGACGGTAACTTACAAAGTGTTAAAAATATAGGGTTCCTCTTCGTGGCTCAAAAATTACGAAACGGGAGAGACCTTGGCGATCATTTTTCCTTTAACAATTTCTGACACAATTCGTCGCTAAGTTGGCGAATAAGCCGTAGGCTTATAAATTATAGAACATAATCGCTAGCTCCAAGCTTCTAAAGCGTCACTCAAAAGCCAAGTGCAGGAGTGCACCGACGTATTCACAAGCGCTGAATACTCCATATGTTCCTCAGATTCCTCTAAGTCTTTTGTTACCGTTCATATCTCCACTGAATTCAGGACGGTGGGTAACAATACAGCGGACTATACAAACTCCAAGCTGTTGGAGAATAGATTAATAAGCAACTATCACGAATGTTAATACACATAGGTTGAAAGACTCAATTCCCAATAACGCAATTGACTTCCATCGGAAGAAGACTGGACAATGTTGGCAATTAGCCTTGCTCTGACCAGAAGTCCACCTGGCTTTCTCTCTCCAGAATATCATTGGATGCATTGAAGAAAACAATCTTTATAAGTTTACGGTGATATTTTTTGCAATTCCCTTCATTGCCCGTGATGTAGGCCTACAATAAACTCTTGTATTAGTTTGCTACAGTGCTTTTTACGGGGGAAAAGGTGCCGGAACGCATCTGAACTGTCGAATAAAATTACGTCAAACTTAGCTACCAAATACAATAAATTTGACAGAACACTCACTTTACGAACATAAATCAGTTTTTGCTATAATCTCCAGCAACTGAGGCATCTCACTATGTGCTCGTCTGCATGAGGTAAATCCGACGCCGTTATTTCGATTTCTTCTGTTTCTTCGGTGGTTGGTCTGATTTTTTATTGACCGGAAAGCCAGATGAAAAGAAACTGGTGACGCTTTTCTTTTTCAAGTTTGTGTTAATTTTTCAAATAGCGCATTTATTTTATAAAATAATTTTCTTAAACTTCGTTTTCAGATAAATTTATTAATTGACAACACTGATAGTAGGAAACGATCGTAATGGAGTAAGATTTACCGTGGCGTGTTTTACATAATACCACAGAGGAAGCACATACCTAAGCCTAGTTCGTTTGTTCACTGGCTTAGAAGTTAGAAGTGTTTAGAACATAGCAATCAAGACAGTCATAAATAATAAGTCAAAAACAGAATCTATAGTTTAAAATTATTTTAAGGCAGCATTGACTACAAATTGTTCAGCAAAACTACTTTTTTTATTTTTTATCGATTGAAAAATGGTACCAGAACGCCGCTCCGATGCGTTCCGCCAGAAAAAAGCACTGGTTTGCAATAATTATAGCAGCGCAGAATATTCGTTTCGTCATATCTTTATAAATCTTTGCTTGGAAAATGGAAACACGATTCTGTTTCATTTCTTGTACAACTACTTTCATGAATGAAAATAAATGTATGCTACGACGTCCTCGAATTTCCTAATAAATTGGAGAGATCGGCCTGTGTCGTTCTTTATACCTCTAGCTTACCAGCAATAACAGATCGAACAGAATTTATATTGCGTTCTATTTGGCTAAATTACCTTTGAGAAGTTCCCCGTTCAAATCCTCTCCATTCTTATTCGCTCCATTCCCTTAGTATCTCAGCCCCATCAGTGAACCGTATTGCCCATCGTTTTACAGTTTGCAATATTTCCGATACGATGGGTATAACCGAGTGAAAATAGACCTGCCCAATGACGAAAGCAAATAGAAAGCGACGACAGTCATTTACTCATTTCATGTTTACGGTCATTCCCTAGCGACGGATTATGTGTAGGTTCTCAGAAGTTACAAAACCGGAAATAGCAAGTCACGCATGCACAGCTTAAATTCCCGTTAATTAGAGCGACGTACGTCGACCTCAGGACGAGGCAGCAAGGAGAAGAAATTGGTCGAAAGAATTCACCGATAAAGAAGAGAATAAACGTCAGTCAAGCGGCGATGATGACTTAAGAAACACTCGGTCGAACGGGCGCCGTTTGCAAGTAGTATTGTGGTCGTAACATTTTATCAGACCCAGAGGACTGCATTCGGAGAGAGGAAAACCTTGCCTTCGTTAGAGAATACCGATATACGCCGCTACGCATAAAGTGTTACTGCCAACATTCCAAAAACAAGGACTCCACAAAGCAGACACCAAATGTATATTGACTGCTTGTGTACAAGAATGACGTAATTTTATTATGGATGCATTTATAAATAAATGGTTCTTTGTTGCTATTTTTCACTTTCGCTGTCATTTAATGATCTTTTGCGCTCTTGTTCAAATTCTCCTTTTTCTCATTCACTTGCTTTTTTTATTGTAAGCTCTGTTTTTATTAATTACTCTATTGTTCGGCCTAATTAATAACACTTCTGTTTCACCTACCTTGATTTTCAACATTCTCTTTGTTACCATTAAATATAGTCCCTGTATCGGCAGATATTTCATAGGAGGTTCTGTTCAAATGCGTCCCATAGAGAAACTCTACCATGACGAGTTCACTGGCCGCATAAATATCCGTGGGAAGATGAAAGGACATGGCCATCCGGTATCATATGCCGAGGCTAAGAAAATGGAATCGCAAAATACTTCATACCCTTGGCCGCCTCAAGACTGGCCTAAGAAAATGTTTCTCTTATAATTCTTAATTTTATTCAATGATTTTGTTATACTGGTATTGAACAGTTCCTTGCGTTGTTATATTTATTGACCTATGGCCTTGATATTCAATTGTCCTCCTTATTTTTATTCAGTTACCTTTTATGTTGGTATTGCATGACTTATATTATTATTATTATTATTAATTGTTGCTTGTATGGCTACTTAACGGCTATCGCTCGTAATTAGGATCCATAACATAAAGAAATTATGAGCTGAATGGAGGACCAAGCACTTAGCACCCAAATGGTTTAATGGATTGGCAGAGAACACAAGGCATCATAACAAAATAACAATCCATGGAAAAGCGTCATTGGTTAATAAATGTTGAAGCATTATGTTGTAACCTACTCTTTGTCAACCACAGTAATGTAATGTAAATCTTCGAAAATTTATCAAAGAGACGACAGAGAGGTTAGCTTATTCACCGGCGCTAAACCAGATAACAAGACAGCAGTGCGTTTATGATTCCTGGTGTAGCAGGTTAAGAGTGTCCAGGTAGGTTGTCCAGTGAGAGTGTCCACTTAGTTTATCCATTGAGGAGCTCTCTTTATCTCGTCAGAAAACGAATGCCAACAGGACAGAGCAGAAATTCCATGGTATATGCTGATAAAGATCATTCTGACTAAATCTCTCTCCTTAACTTAGGCATGAGAAGCAATGATGGACTTAGCAGCACTAATGGATATCTAAAATAAATTGTAAGTCTCAAAGGTGAGCAACAAACCAAAGTTTTTTGGCTGCCTGAAATGCTATCCTGTTATCAGTAACACTGATTTTTAACTAAACCGGTTTTCTGTCCTTAGCCAGGCAGACGGACATGACGATGACGATGATGATGATGATGATGATGACGATGATGACGACGACGACGACGACGATGATGATGATTGATCCGTGGGCCGAAGAATCATATATGTCCAATACACTCTTGATCTCTGTTTCCAGAGACCGAGGCCGCTAGACAATCTCTGGGTCTAAAACCCTTGGGTGTTTCTGCTAACCTGATCCTTATATCCAGAATTTGTCTGTCTTGTCTGTGCATTGGATATATATATATATATATATATATATCGCGTCGCTTTTTATGGTCGACGCATCTGCACCCATTTTAACGACCCTCCTCTTGTTTCCAGGTGGCACTAGCTGTTGTAAAGTATCAGAGGCGAGGTAGGGTTTAACATCAGACCTTCCTTCTCCTCTCTCCGATTCCCTGATCCTCTCCCTATGCGTCCAGTGGGAAAAGAAACATTGTGATGGCGATTGGCTACCTGATCTCGCCATGCCACGACTCCGTCAATTGGTCTATCGTAATGCTGTTTCGTATAAGTGCACCGCTGCGATCACGAATAGGAGCACACAACTGTTCTCTTTCTCTTTTACTCTTTATCTTTTAACGGCGTTGTCTTTTTGACACACAGAATCTTCACGAGAGTGTAATTGCCAGTAGAGATGCATCTACAACAGCAACGACTAATGGTGAAGTGCTCTAACTGCCCAAACGAATACTTTTAGCGACTATTGCTATTACACAATGCATAGTCAAACTGTTTCATGATTTCCATGATTATTTTATTAGTCTTGGCTACATTATTTTATTCTAACTACTTTGAAGATGTCAGCTGTGTAATTGCTTGTGTTTATTTCGAGAGTGTACATTTTTTGAACGTTCATATTATGATGTAGCGCAGTGCGTTTGCAAGCGGTTCAATAAATTTCATACACTCTTACTTACTTACTTACTTACTTGCTTACTTGATAGGCCGCCACAGCAGCGAGTCTCTTTCTGTTTGACCCCTCGTCACAACTAACTTTCTCTTTGCATGAATATATTTTATCTTAGACTCTCAAATCCTCTCTTGCCAGTCCATTTAAACTACCTTGTTAGCGCAGGACAGAGCGAAAGACCAATCAAAGCGAAGACAGTTAACTATTAACTTTAAACCAGCCAATGAGAATACAGCCAGTCAATCAATGATTGAGTTATGAATAATTTGTTAATTAAAAACAGAATAGAACTGAACAGAATGAGGATTTATAAGATCGTGAAGTATAATATTCAATCGGCAATGGGATCTATCCACTGCCATTTCTCAAGGAGGTGGTTCGCAACTCACTACCCCACTGCGCTGTGGTGAAGTTACCGCTGTTGGGTCGCGACCGTCTATTCGTCGGGGGCCATTCATGGTGAAGGGCATTCTACTATCTGCATTCCACTATCCACCACCTCTGCAGTGTTTTAGCAATGTTTTAGCATTTTCTAAGAACCCCGACAGAAAGACGCAGGTTGTGTTCAATGAGAACTTTGAATGTTCTTATTGACCATTTAGAAAAAATCCTGTGCGGTTTATGTAGTCATTTCCTGTGACAGATGAAAGAAGCGGATCACTTTATTCTGGAAACTAGGAAGTTGGACCTGCATACTCAGAATATCTTATGTATAAGACAAGCTTTCTGTCTGTCTGAGTGTCCTTGGTAGTCGATGCACTTGCACAGTTTTAGAGAACTTCACTCCAAACTTACAAGTTTGACTCGGAGAACACTTGATACACGCAGTCCATGGGTTCCTGAATCCCATTCATGCCGTCTTCCACGTCTCCCGGGGCAAAGACCTACGGCGCACCCTCACACACCCATAAAAGCAAAGTTTTCGTCGTACACGTAGTCTACCAGCATTTACCTGTCACCACCAGCTGTCTTCCTGGCTGTCTTCCTGGCTGTCTTCCTGGCTGTCTTCCTGGCTGTCTTCCTGGCTGTCTGGCTGCCTGTCTGCTCTGTATAGGCGTATAATTATACGTGAACAACAGAGTACCCTAATCTGACACTGTGCACGCAACAGCAGACCTACCTCATCAGAGCTTCACTCCCCGGATTCGACCTGGCACCGGAAAGAAACGAGAGGATTGGCTATTGCGGACTTTATTTGGTATTGCGCGGGTGATTAAGCTGGTCTCCCTAACGGGGCTTTTGTGGGCGCTGAAAAATTTTCATGGATTTACAAAGACGGACGTGCTTACACTGACCCTCATCGCCCTTCTCTTCTATACTTTCCTCCTGTGGACTCATGTTGTCTTTATCTTCTTCTCGTGTCAGTCATTGATTCCTACTTTCATTTGATGCATTTAAAAGCATTTCTTATTGCATGTACAGAGCTGAAACATTCTTTCGAAGATTGGAGTGAACGATTGCGAAACGGTTAATGTAAACATCTCCACAATGTGATATATTTGACGTTGCTCTCGGCGCAATCAACCGCCTGCTACATTTGTCGGAAATCTGGCCTAAAATCCATCCCATTATGTTGTCATACCTGACACATCTAATGGACGGACATAGCAGAAATACTTGTCTGGCCACCAGAAAGGCTTCCGGAAATCATCATTGGATGAAATGCCTCGCGCAATAACCACGTGCTTTATGTGTCGTTTCTAGGAAATATGCGGCAAATTGCATTAGAAGTCGTTCTTAACAGCAATGTCTGGAAACATCAGACTCCAGTATGGCAAGAACGATAACACATATAATCAATTGCATAGAATATATTTATTACGATCAATTAAATTAGTGCACATATCATTATTGATCATGTAAACCTAAGCTCTGAAAAGTTCCTATTCTTTTTTTTCTCGTCAAGTGTTGGTTCGTGATCTTGGTGTTATCCTTGATAGTTTTTTACATATGTTGAACACATCTCTTATCTCACACGTCCATCCTTTTTTCATCTAAGGGCTCCTCTGGGTCATTCGTCATTCCGTTTCCTCCTCCACCTGTACTACTTTAGTTCACGCTTTTATATGTTCTCGAATTGACTATTGCAATTCCCTTCTCATTGGTCTCCAAAGGTGCGTCTCTCTTCTCTTCAGTCAATACTTAAGACAGCTGCTAGATTGACAGCTCGCTGTCCCCGTTTCTCTCGCATCTCTGCCTTTATACTAGAGGAACCTCACTGGCTCCCTCTCGCGCTCGCATACAATTTAAAATTCTCATTTTAATCTTCAAGGCTCAGCGAGGTCTTGCTGCGAGATACCTGGTTGGCGTAGGCTAATACTTCGGCCTCATTCAGTTTCCTCCCTCTGTCCACTTCACTTGTTCAATAGACTTGACCTCTTTGTTCCTCGAAGTAGAACGACTATATCTCAATCTCGATCATTTGCTTCAATTGGTCCTTCTCTGTGGAATGCGCTTTCCCAATATGTTCGCTCTGAAATTCTATCTGGCAGTCTCTCATCCTCCGCTTCTTTGATCGGTTCTAGAAAAGCTCAAGAAATGTTTAAATACAATACAACACAGTAACTGCTCTATCAATCTCTAACGGTGACCGTTCATTTAATCGCGGATCATCTCGTCGCATTTCATTTCGTCGCATTTCATTTCGTCGCATTTCATTTTGTTGCAATCATTTCGTCACATTTAGCATCCTAAGGGTCGGTTAGGGTCGGGTTATGCGTCGTTAGAGTTGGTTAAGGACAGGTCATGCGTCGTGAGGGTCGTTTAGAGTTAGTCTCGTTTTTAGAATGCGACGAAATTAACTGCGACGAAATGAAATGCGACGGAATGAACGGGAACCTTCTCTAACAGCAACCTGGTCTGTTTATTAATTAGACATCGTTTTTGGCCTCTCTATGGCAACAAATGCTCATCATATCGACCAGATAAATTTGTCGGTGAATATTCTAACCACAAAATAATTAATATCGTCTCTTGTTTTCAGATTCAACTTTTTGGAGTCAGCCACATTAAATCGTGTGTTCACATTGCCAATGGTCGATCGTTATTTGCTTATTTTATTACGCCTTTATGTGTACAAATGTAATTTCATTAAATAATTAATTCATTCTGATTATATATATATATGGTATATCTATAATATCCTTTTAGAGAACCCTATAAAGGAGCGCTCCTAGTCCAGCCACAACCTAAGAAAACAGACCAAAGTGACTTATGAAACCCAGTTGAGTTGATCATCATCGCCTCTGTGTAGGCCCCATATGCTAATCTTTGCCAGGTTCGACATTTTTCAAGATGTCGACGACACAGTATTATATCAACGGGAATTGTTTTGAGATTTGCCTTTTCTCGCATTCGCTTCGCTCGTTAAAATAACGCCCCGAACGAGCCGTGTGACGTCACCGGATATTTGAAATCGCAGCGCCACCAAGCGTCCGAATGGTCATAGTTATCACGCCATTGCTACTCTGAGGCAGAGACACGCCGCGCAGCGCCATGAAACAGTCGATCAGCGTCTGCGCCCGGAAGTATCCACTGGGCTTCTAGCACGCGCCTCCTCTTCTCTATAAGCATTCAATGTTTAACGGCTGCGTCTCAATCGCTGCTTATTTCTCAGTGCCTCCTACTGCAATTACGCTGACCATACTCGGGGACCTGTAAATCATTGCGTTCCCTTGATAGGTGGCTGAAATAGACTCTTAAGCCAGCGTTTCCCAAACTATGTTCCGCGGAACCCCAGGGCTCCGTGAGGTGAAGACAAGGGTTCCGCGGAAGAGATTCAGTGTCAACAAATTTCCTGCTATAATTTTACAATATCGATCACCTTGTAAAATCTATAAAGTGTCCTATATATATTTTAGCTTGCAAACAGAATTCATATGTCATCCTCAACGATATTTGTGTAGTTATTAATCTGATCTTGGCCAAAAAATATAATTGTCTGCATTCTCCAGTGTTCGTACCAACTACTGAATATTTTTAATTTTGGACGGGAGTGTACCGCCTAAAGAATTTGAGGTCAAAAGAGTTCCACGGCCAAAAAAGACTGAGAACCGCTGTCCTTGGTAATGGATGCTGACGTAATCTGTACTCCCTGCCTGCGTCAGCGCTACATCAATGGAAGCAGGAATCATCCATACATCAATCAGTCCGTTATAACTTATCCGTTCATTTTTTATTTTCTAAATCGTTAATAATAATATATATATATATCAATGCTCCATCTATTTGCCTACCCTCGTGTAGTCAACTGCCCATAAATTCCACCTGAGATTGCATTGAAATATTATGTTGACATTCGTCGCATTGTGCCATATATACATACATATATATTTGGTCGTATGTCTCTGGGGTCGAATAATTTAATCGTTCTGTAACCGTGATTATTCTGAACATTACATTACAATAGATAGGCTTGAACCATATATATAGAGATCATTATCATACGTTCAGTTTAGCTGAACATTCACTAATTTAGACAATATAGGTTCTGTCAGTCACTTGCGTAGGCTCTTGCATTTACAGTCAGCCTGCATTCTAGGGATACCTTGAGTGGTCAGTAGTTAGCCAATCAAAGTAGTCTGTTCTAGGATAGGCCAGTTTCCTCTTTGGCTGAGGAAAGTCACTTATAAGCTACAGCACTGTTAGGAACTTGGCAGTCTTACTTCCGAAGAACTCTAACTATCTTGTCAGGCTCGTCAACTCGTATCATCTTAGGGTTTGGACATTATCATCTCACCCATACTCGCATTAGTAAGTATATGTAACAGTTATGTATTAGTCACAATCATTATATATATATATATTATTATTATTTCTACTCTGTATTTAATAAAGATAGTTGTATCTGAACTGTCTCTTCATGTGTAGCTAGTTTCCCCTAACATTATCGAACTCTAATCCTCTAATATAATAGTAGAGCTAGTTTAAGTAGAACCCTCAGCGTTCTTACAGTTCCATTGCTAATATGATATGATATTCCCTTTAGGCCGACTTTAGCCGTACGCAGCGTTTGTGTTCACGTTGAGCCCCGAAAATTTATGGCCCCAAATTAGCCCTGGCATTGTCACATCACAAAACTATAATCACCACTTAACAATACAACGATTTCCATTTGAACAGACACTGCAATAATAACAATAAAATGATTTTGCACAGAGCCTTAAGCATATTAAATGCTGCGCTGGACATTCCTTCCAAGCAGAAGTTGAAATGGTTTGTATTTAGTGGCAGACTAAATAACTAAGTTAAAAGGTTACTAAAAGAAGATGACGACGATGATGATGACGACGACGATGATGATGATGACGATGATGATGACATACGAGGCAGAGCAGCCTTACCAGTTACTCTGCCTCGTCTGACCTTCGGAAACTTCGGATCACAGACCACTTTCAGACTATCCTAGGACAAGCCTTCAGACGACCACATGACTTGACGCAGTGCCTGTCAATAAACTGGTGCTTGGCTTTTGTGTGGCGCTTTAGAAGCTAGTAGACTACGATACCAATTGACAGCAGCGACGATGCAATAACGAATTACTTTCAATGAATATCGTTCAAAATGTATCCCTGTTAGGGGCGTTAGTTTGCACATCCGAAGGGCGGCACTTGGTTTATTTATTCATTCATTTAGTCATTCTGAGCATTTATATAGCGGCCGTTCAAGAACCTATTCAGTTGCGCTCTTAGTGTTCCTGTCGTCATCCACTACCAAAGCAAAAGTTCTACCATTATTGACTCGGCAACCGGGAATAATCTTCCTTTTATAATCAGAAATAGCCAATCATATACCATTCTTCCTACGCAAGTGTCTTTGTTTAATGTGTGAGCGCTGATTTTTGTAGTTCCGCTTGACTAGTTTTCGCTGAATTTCTGCTATGTTCTCTTGCCAAACCCCTTCCCGGTGTATAGAGCAACGCACCACAGATGCACTTCACCCTTAATCCAACGTCAACTGCGCTGCTCCATGTGCGGTTATTTATATAAAGAGCTAGCTCTATGCGAGTTCAGCTAATGGCCAAAGGATTACAAATTGAAGTCAATCGCGTTGACCTAACCTTGTGATAACTAAGAATAGATTGGTTCGAATCAATATGATCGACCAGAAGAGATTGAAGCGGCTTTCTATGCGTCAGAAACATCGCAAGACTTTAGCAATTTTGTTGTCGGAAATAGAGTCGTAAATTAGCTGTTGATGGCCTAAAGGCAAAAAGGAATTATATAAAGCACCATTATGCATATATATGTATATAACCAACATAAATAAATATATATATATAATAAAATCTACGCAGGATAAAATACGCGTGTGAAGCACCATAAATAGTTCCGCCTAACAACATCCACACATTTTTTGTATTAGTAAATATTTAAGAATTTGTGTAAGTAGATTTGTGTCTATATTTCATTTATAAATTCTATTTATTTTGGTAGTTTTACGTCCTGCATCAGACGAAATGTTTGTTCTAATCACAGGATAATAATTCTTTTTCGTAACGGACAGTTTTTTTGGCTACTCAATCAAGCCTTAGACATCTATTATTATTTAATTACAGAAGTGTACTCTGCTGAGAATATGGACTAGCTAATTGAATAAGACACCAGTCGTTTAATGCACCAGTGATCATTTCTTCCCTTCTCATTCGTGTTGACTCGAACTGACTCTTATTAACTTCGTTCATTCTGATAAGATTGTCCGTCTTAAGAACACTTTCACTTCTTATACTTAATCTTTTATAAGTTAATGCTGCGCTTGAATTAAAAAGGTAGACGCTACACCAAAGACACTCCGCCCCCTAATTCACCGAATCGTATAATACAGTTTCAAGTCACAGGTGTCATATACGGATCTGTATGTCTGGGAGGTATGATGATTTAAGGGTATCTGGAATCGCCTGTGGTGCCACACACAACATATATATATATATAAATATATATATATATAGGTGTGTGTGTTAATGTTGTGTTGATGTGTGTTAATGTTGTATATATATATATTCATCATCGTCGTCGTCGTTATCTTCTTTTAGCAACCTTCTATATATAAAAGAAGTGAGACATTGTTTCAGCTGGAACAATGCAAATGTACGTGTGCTCAAGCAAGCACATGGAGGTCTCCATGGACAGCTTGCAGCGTGTAGATTTCGCCGATGAGGCACACTCAACACTAAACATATAGCTCCCCTATTGTCTATCTTGCATTGGAAAGGAGGGCATCAAAACATGAAATTTGCCTTAATCTTGATTACATTGACCCACTCATAACAGGAAACCAATGCAGCAGGTCTTACAAGCTATTCTTAAATATATACCATTGGTAGGGTAAAGGGCATCGATCACGCTGAATGTTCTGCCCTTCACACCAGTGACGTCACATTCATCAAACACCCCACCACCAGAGTTATGTTTCCTGAAGGCAGAGCCAGACGAAGCTTTTACTTAATTTTTCCTCTATTATGTATTTCCGCTTCCGGTACAAATGTAGTTCGCGCTTCCGGCGCCGAGGGACAGGCTTCGGCTGATGAGGTGCAGTTGTGAAGGGGAGAAAGACAGAATGAAAAAGACATTGACAAGAAGCATCAATGCATGGAGCTGTGGAAATTAATCTTCTCCCACTCTGCCTCGGTCTGTTTCTGTCTCGTTGTCTTCGTCACTGTCTGTCTGCTTGCCCGTCTGTTTATCTGTCTGAATATTCATATCTCTCTTTCAGTTGACTCTTGCATGCTCTGTGTGTTCTATTTCGATTCTATTTCTGTGTGTATTTGAGAATTTTCTTCCGTTTATTTTTCGTTTTTTATCCCCGATGATCTCTCTCTCTCTCAGTCTCTCTCTCTCTCAGTCTCTCTCTCTCTCTGTCTCTTTCTTACTGTCTCTCCGCCTCTCTCTGCCTCTGTCTCTCTGTCTCTCTGTCTCTCTGTCTCTGTATCTCTGTCTCTGTCTCTGTCTCTCTCTCTGACTCCTTCTCGCTCTCTCTCTGTCTCTCTCTGTATATCTATTTCTGTCTGTCTGTCTCTGTCTGTCTGTCTCTGTGTGTGTGTGTGTGTGTGTTAGTCATTGCGGCTGTCGCTGTTATTTGCAACTCTCTTGCTATCGTATCTGCCATTTCGTAAATCTCGTTGTCTCTTATATCCTTATTGTACAACGTCAAGGAACTCGCCACAATATTATCTGCTTAGCTATCACAAGTTTTGCAATTTGTGTCATTCTCTATCTCACTCTCTGTCTCGCTCTGTCTCTTTCTCTGTCTCGGAGTATCTGTCTATCTCTCTCTCTATGATAGATGTATATATAAAACTTAATAAATCTAAGTGAACTCTGTCGCATTTCTTGGTTTCCAGAAACGGAACAAAAACTCTCTCCTGTGTTTTTGCCGTTGTGAGCTACTGACAAATTAATGCCCGAGTTTGGTGGATATTAGTAGGACCTAGAAACATTATACATATATATATATATATTTCTAGGGTTGACGATATGCGCTTGAGATGGAAAAGGTCAGATATGAAGAAAGATGGATCAAGTAAGCGAGCAAATAACACTCAGGCTGCGACGACTTATTGAGCGCAACTGAAGCGTTGATGGAATAAGTGCCAGGCAAATTGTTGTGTCAGATGACAGCGATTATTCACAATAAAATCTAATTTCGTTGACATTGACGTGAACGAGATCTCACATAGAACTGAGGTTGTAGCTTTAATTTGCATATTTTTACTCTGTGGATTTCCTTCTATGACCTAGCCCAGATTTAGAAAAGGAAGTAACGCATTTCCAGGCATTCAAAGCATTACGATGGCCATTTTACGCTGACCATCACCAGGTTTCTGACGGGCAAAATAGTCAGACGACTGTCCTCTCTACTATGACTGCTAAATCGCTTCGTTTTGCATAAAAGCAACGCTGCTGGCGCGTCTAAGTCCCACGAACACCCGTAAACACTCAACGCGACAAAATTAGAATGGTTGTCATTGTCAATGAGTATGTCATAACGACGAAGTGGCTAAGGCAAGCGAAAGAGTGGTTGCCAGGAAGAACCAAATGTTGGATTGATCGTTCCTTAAAAAGTGTTATCAATATAATTAATCTACATCAGACGATTTGTCATAATGGAGACCATTATTATTATTTTGTTTCCATTTTCCCCCGAGGTACATAATTATGATCCCTCGGGATTAAAAAACATAACGAAGATGGGCGTTGCTCTAGAATGGCTAATCTTCGCAGATTGATATTATTATTATCCTTATTATCATTATTATTATTATTATTATTTATTATTATTATTATTATTATTATTATTATTATTAGTAGTAGTAGTAGTAGTAGTAGTAGTAACCCAAGCGCGTGGTGGGACTTATAAGATTGTTTAGGGCGGCGTGTCTGCTGATTCTGCCTGGGCCTAAAATGCATGAGAGTCCCTGTGATCCGTTTGCTATCACCATCGCTCAAAGGGACACACGTGCGGCTTGCATATCTGAGTTCCCAGTCTGAGTCCCGTCGCTATTCTCACTGCCTCGTCGTCCATTCTCAGTCCGCTTGAGGACACGGGCAGCGAGAACAACCAGTCGCCAGAGTGGGATGCTGCTGCCGCTCTTAGTCTCGCTTGATAGTAGGCGTCGTCAGATGATGCGTTCAGATACTAGTCCATCGTTTTCCTCACAAGTGGCTTGTCTTCAGTATGACTGCTTATGTGCTGCAGGACTTACTATGTGTGTGACTTGGCTCTCCTCACTCCATCTGTGTAACTTTGATTCAACTCGTGACTCTGTGATAGATAGGTCATGGTTTAGCTGGAGGACGTGGGTGCCTACAGCGAAGGCCAAAAGGGCGGGAAGCGTAAGCGAGACCACCCGACGTATTCCCAGTCTACCGGTCTTGACTGGTAGAGACACCTGAAGCCATTGGTTATCTGTCAAGGAAAGGTTGAGGATTGAGCTTAGACCCTCTCTCTGTAGCTCACCATATCTGTCCAGCATGGGATGTCCAATGCAAGGGCATCATCTTAATGTATGTAGTAGTTTCTGAGAGCTCAGTGAACACCTAAAGAGGACGAGGGCGTCGTGTTTGGCAATCTTTTCCAGTCTGAAAACTGCTAGTTCCAGTTCCGAGCATCTAAATTATGTCGATAGTGCCGCAACCAGTAGACAGGCCGTCCTCAGGGTGATCGGGAAAAATTGTTGGAGGGCTAGATGTTAATTTGGCTGTTCCGTGTGTGCGATGAGCTCACATTTTGAGTGATTCAGTTGTAAGCCCATAGGTCCACTCTCGTGTTCTAACATCCTCACATCTTCTGCGACGGTGTCTGCTCGTCCACCCAAGGATAGGTCGTCTAGGTAACCGAGTGCCAGAGGTGATGATAGCTTCCGAAGTATAGGTTGTAGTGGTAGACAAGACAACTGTGGTCCAGGGGGTCGCCGTGTTGGGGGCCAACCTGCGACAGTAGTGTGTATTGCCCGAATTGTATTTTCGAAGCTTAGGCGTAGGCGAGGTGGCCGTATGGTGTCAATTCTGGCGCTAATCCGTCTAGGTCAGAGAGCATAATGATCTCTGTGTAAGCTGTTAAATGCATTTTTGAAGTCCAGTTTGACTAGGACAACGTTTGCGGGCATTTTTCGATGAATCGTCTGGCTGCCTGGACCGCTGCTTCCGCCCCTCCAGGTACGCCTACACCTATTTGCAGCTGTGCAAAGTAAGCAGTTGCCTTGGGTGTACGTATAGGAGTTAGCGCATTTTGATGTTAGCCTCCTCCAGTAGTATCCTATTACTATCGGACGAAGCAATCTCGTGTTCTTTCGCAGTGCAATGAGTGTTCCTCGAACAAGGTCGGTCTAATCTACTCTCGACATGTTCCAGCGAGAAGCAGGTTGACAGGGTCAGTGATGGAACGATAAGAGTTCTGCTGCAATTTCAGTGCCGCTCATCAGATCCATGACGTGTTGTGGACGGAGGCCGTCTGATCCTCCTGATGATCCTGCTGGAAAACTTCGCGCAAGGCCTCTAACTTGCTCCTCTGCTATCTGTATGGGTGCCGCTCTGGGCTCTGGCAAGGTTATGAGTCGGTCTTGCGGAGGTTCTGGGTGTTTCGATCGAAGTTCTTCTAGAGTTTCCCTGTTATGTCTGCCTTTGCTGGTTTATTAGTAGAGCATAAAATTCTCACCGCTGCTCTTATGTTTCATCTTCCAGCTTCGAAGCCACCGCTGCGACCACTGATTGATTGTCGTTTTTTTCGACCTGCCTCTTTCAATATAATTATTTATAGAAGCAACAGGTGACCAGCGTGAAACCAGCCATCTTCTTCAACGTTTGTCCGTTACCCTCCAAGTTGGAAATTCTGTAGCAGTTCTGGGCACCTCGGACTCAGATTGGAACAGTCGGGAGATGGGAGAATGAGTGACTCTTACGTTTAAAATTATATATATATCCAAAACTGTCAACTAAAAACTTATGAGTCTGTATATTTGTCTGACGGTTTATTTATTATTATTATTGTTGCCTTTATTATTGTTATTATTATTATTATTATTATTATTATTTAAAAATAGTTTATGAAATTGAGTGCACGAGTGTTTATATTGTTTGGTTAAACTACAGCTGCACGAAAGAGCCTCTGAAGGCCATTGCGTTGAAATGCTGGATGCAAACTGACAATCGTTGGAACAAGTAGCTCTGGTGACATGTGTCAGAAGGCGACCCAAGTCTTTGATGAAGTCTATTCCTTCGTTATTGACTGGGCCCATGGTCTCAAAGGCCAATGGAATGAAGAGATAGCTGACAGCGAGCTGGCTGTACTTGATGGTCTTCCTGGTGGTAGTCACCTCCGCTGCAGCCCCCACCGAAGATGACGTCGCTTGGAGATATGATGGAGCCACGGTGTCAATCACTGTCGCATCCCATATCAGGTTCCGTCCTCTTCGCCAAGAGATCAGCGTCAGACCATCAGGGAGTTTTCCGTCCGTTCTGGAGAGTCCCGGGGGTTCCTTAATATTTGCGAAACCAGCGCGTGTGAGGCTACGAGTGATTATGTCGTTTAATGCTGCGTGCCTGGCGAACCGCCCTGGTCCAAGGCCACAAGAAAGCCCGTGTGCTCCTTCCGCGTTGACTCGTGACCCGCATGGACATACATGTGGCTCACAAATGCGTGTCCCCAGACATTATTATTATTATTATTATTATTGTTATTATTATTATTATTGTTATTATTATTATTATTTTTCTTTCTTTTTTTATGGAGTCGTTACTTAATGTACACTTTTACAGTTCAATAGTATATGCAATCGTTACAATCTGGGTCTCGCTATTATGTGTTTAACAGTAAAATAATAATGATGCGACTTGACCGTCAAAGAGGAGAATATAATTCAAGGGCTGTCAGTGTAGAATGGCTATCCATATCCAACAGGTATGAATAAAAGTTACTTGCAATAAGGTTTGTGATCAATATAAGCTTATTTTGATCGGATACTGCGCGTTTAAGATAATAAATTAATCTATTCGCCATGAGATACTCTGGTCCCGTCACTTGGAATATGACTCCAATTATAGATATTAGGACTATAAAAATATTCAAAAACAAATAATATTTTTATTGTCCAAGATGAGCGAATGTTTATTGGAGTCATTCCAAGTGATGGGACCTTATATTATAAAGTGTATCCACTTAACATCGCCAGAGCTTAGATGTAAGGTGCCGGTGTGCCTTAGTCAACCAGCTAAGAAATAGTTACTATCGTGTAATGTTATCCTGTCTGCTGCCTGCTTCTTTTGTGAGAATGGGCTGGCCCCGTCAGCGGGACCTCGTTTGTTCCTCAGGGTTTACTAATTTCTCCCTATCGATAATCCTCTTATATAGGCCTACTTCTTTATTTAGTATATTCTTGTTCTTTATGTTGGAGGCAGTCGATAAAATTAGTTGGTTCTGGTTCTGGTTATACATAAATAATTCCTTCGATTTTGTTAAATTGTGCTTGGCCATGGCCATGGCCATGGCCATGGCATGTAAGTAGGCCCATTGTGGGCTTTGTGCGTAGAATGCCTACTATGCTGTCTAAACTGCACGGCTGTGAGGCAGACGACCAACGATATTCAGAGGGCAGGTCACACTATCCTGCGGAGTATATAATACCCGGATGACACAACAGTCTAGTGACTCTAGTGACTCTAGTCGGTCTGGCGGTCCTTAATGAAAGACAGTATAGTACGACCGACCGACCGGCAGCATGTAGGCGTACGCTTTGACTCGACGAGGCCGCAATTTTGACATTAATAAGCGAATTCCTGAGGCTGCTTTTCAACTGGCCTTAATCCTTCTCCTCACTCTCTCGCGTGATATTGCCTTCCACGCCACCTATCGACCGCTGGACCTGGTCACCATATTGGGTTCGGCTTTCGGGGAGGATTAATCTCGTACGGACGGAGTTAATTAGGCTTCCGGCCGACAGGCAGGCAGGCAGGCAGGCAGGCGGGCAGTGTGTCCGATGGGCCTCGGCTGAATCACGGCCGTATGAGGGTCGACGCAGCACGGACGGACGTACGGACAGCCAGGGAGTAGCATCGGGCAGTGGACGACGGTTGCCACAACACAAGCAGAGCTGCTCAGCGATGGATCACGGCCTCGTTGTTCAGAAAGGGTGAGACACTAAGCAAGATGGTATTTGAGCTGGAAAGCATGGCTAAAGTTCACCGGGTACAGTAGTACGGGGCCTACGGAGTTCATAATAAAGCGCTTTTCAAATAATATACTATCTTGACCTACTACAAAGCACTAATGTGGCAAAGAGATTGAAGTGGTTGCTTCTTGTGAACGAACAATGAAACGTCTCACAACATCAATCGGCTGAGTTGCTAAGTCTTTTGTCTCAATTAATGTGGCGACAGAAAAGTACACTAAGAATAATAAGCGCTTTCAACTAATGCATTATTCGCCACTATTTATGATTATAAAATAAAATAGCCTCACGATTTCGACGTCAGGGTTGTCCCTTACAATTGGCCTAAGCCTTATTTCTTTGCACGCATTCAAAATTTTGGTATTTGGGTACATGAACCTACATATTTTGCTGCGCGAACAAATGTAAGAATCCTAACTAACCAGAGGCCTAATGAACATTCTTATAATTGAATCCAGGTTTGGCATTCTGATTCTGGTTCCTGATACGGAGTTGTTCAATGTTGTTGATGGTGGAACATGCGTCCTTGTAGTCTGCTCAGTTGTACTAAGATATCAATATTCTAGATTCAGTTACAAGGCCATGCAGGTCCATAAAGTTTCTCTCCTGCGTTCTTATTTGGGCGGGAAAATGGTTGAATGGTGACCCGCTTGTACGAAGCTCGTAGCAACATGTGTTAAATAGCAGAAGGAGATTGGGACCTTCAAATAACATAGATAGATGGATAGAACGATATAATCACGTTCGTGGAGTTCAAGCAGATGATTCCTGATCAGGTTGACCGACGACTCCATGGCATCCATGCTTCGAGTTGATGGGCTACGTTGTGTCAATGGTAAAGAGGGGAGAGAGGCAGCGGCGTCAGCTCGATTCTTCGAGACCAGGCCACTGACTCGCGCCGCTCCTCCTCCTTCGCTTTCGAGTCGTAGATGGCCCGGCTGTAGACGGAATAGCTAGGTCTGAAGGTCTTTCTAGATCCGAAACTCCAACGCACACCAGGAGCCATGTCTCCATCTCGCCCAATGCAGTCGTGTAAGTCACGATGCAATGCGAAGAAACAGTGTCACTAGAATTTGGAAGAATCCACAGCGGAAACAGAGAGTGATGATTTCAACTCACAAACTCCGCAAGAACTTCTAAGTAACAAAGAGTCTCTCAGAGAATTACGAGTTAGAACGAAACGTGACAGAAGGCAAGACAGCCAGACGTCTCTGACATGTTCGTGCAGATTATGAGCACAACCAACGGCCATGGTCTGTGGCCTTAGGCCTTTGCACCACGGTGCATATATGCCCCATGTCCGTTCGTTGAGATTATTCTATTTCAGGCTCAGCGAACTAGAAGTCTCTACGGTGACATGAGATATACTTTGCCTGCTGCCTCTACCGATCGTAGAAAGTGGTAGTATTTCGTGACTTGGTCAAATTAAATACTCCACTGCAAAGCCAAGCGTGGAATGAAAAATGTGGAACGACAGATTAGGCCTATAAGTGATCATCAGTTCCAAACATTTGCGTCGATTCGCACAAAACAGTCACAGAGGCTCATATACATGTATGATCTTGGCAACACTCTTTACTGAATTAATTCTTAGGCTGTTACATTATAAGGCTCTGCCATGCAACATAAAATTTATTTAATATTTAATAACGGCACGCAAAATGCAAAATCGGGCAATAAATTGGTGTCTCTATAGAACCGAAACTAAGGCCTGATGCGTCTCCTCTGGGCCTAAACCTAACAGAATAGCTATTGCAAACCAAACTGTGGCCTGGATAAAAGATCTTAACAGAAACGACCAATATGGAGCACTTCTGATCCCGTACCGAACGAGGTAACCTGTAGTCGCTGTACACTGTGTATATAATTATGATCAATGGTTTATGAAGGCAGGTTATTATCTGCGTAGCGTGGTATCAGTGCAACTGGTGAAGATTTATGAAGCAGCTTTGTCTTCGATGGCGCAACGAAAGCCTTTTGAATACAGCGGAAATTGGTAATTATGGGCACATTCTGGAATGATCCGAGGGCAGAATTCAAACATCCATGAATAGGGCATCGCAGAGTAGCTGTGGCGAGGGATTCATAAAAATGTGTTCATTGCGCTTTGGTGCGGTAATTTAAAGTTGCAATATTAAGTGTTTTTACACTCCTCTTGGTTTGCGGGCTTACTCTGTTGCCGTTCCAAGGTTCTGGAATTCATTATCACGCGCCGTGTTCTTAGTTTCTTTTCGATCTCGACATAAAACGTTTCTATTTACCCTCCTTAGACTGTCTTTCTGTCACTTGGGACTGGCCTTGGGTCTGACCGGATTTCCTATTTGCTTCGATGCTCCGTCGGTTGATGCTTTGTGCGTTAATACAGGCGCTATAGAAGTCTTTTTATGGTTTTACACACATACTTGAAAAGCTCTGGCAAATAAACTGGTATCCGCGTTCGGATTTGAATTGAGACACTTTTTAGGTTTACACTACTATAAGATAGAGGCCTATCATATCATAGATAATATAAATTAGGCACTATGATAGCTACCAGTGAAGACAGAAATGAAGGCCCCATGGTAGGAACGAAGTAGATGTGAATTTTATTCTATATGGTGGATCACTTATTGGAGAATTTCTTTTTTCCCATCCTGCGTACATTTTAAGCAATATAGACGGCTAAGCAGAATCATGCAAACCAGAGGCGTAGCTAGGGTATTTTGCGCTCGGGGACAAACTACAGAATTGGCGCCCCTTTGGGGTCCATCCATACATGACATCACGCGCCTATGGGGAGGGGTGTCACACAATTGTGACGATGTGTAACGAGGGAAAGGGATCCAAAGAAATGTGTTTCACATCAAAATTCATAATTTTAGTTTTAAACATTTGCTCAATTAAACAAGTTCCACTTATTTAAAAGTAGTTGTTTACCACAATTTAGCAACAATAATTATGATTAGCCTACTGCATTCTTAATTTTTGAACTGTTTACTTTTATGCTCGGCGTCAATTTCTGGGTTTTGGAAGTCAGGCAGCCATTCCATTCTGTAACACACAAGCAGAAATCAATCATACCGCCAAAACGCGCAGACCACAGATTGAGAGACACTGTACGTCGGGACTAGTGGTCGCGATCGCAAACGATGAAAATGGAGAGAGTGTGGATCTGATCGACGAAGAATAGCTGGATCCGAATGGGAATATCCATTGAACGGGAAGATGAGGTCCAACCTCTCGCATTTATTTTATATGAAGGAGTATTTTGCTTCTCCTTGCGAGAATGGAGAAGCATAAAGTCTGGTTTATTTCAAGTTGTTATTATCAATTTTTTAAATGCAATGATTCTACCCGAGCTTTTGGTCTTGTGGAATGCATAATGAGTGTAGTAAATCGAATTTCTCCATTTCGTCATCTTTCTACTATCCTAGTTTGAAGTATTTGCAGTGAAAAACGAAAAATTAGCTTCAATTTGCTGTAGGACAGATCACAGCTTGCAATTGATTTGGAACTACGACATGATATTATGTCGCCTCTTACGAGCCCTTAGTGATGACAGATCACTGGGTCCGGGGGCGCCAAAATCATGCGTGACAACCTGTTTGTAATGAGGATTTTAGGGGCGCAAAAATCATGTACGACAACCTGTTTGTAATGAGGATTTTGGGGGCGCCAAAATGTAATCTTACTAGCTTTTTTGGAATGAATTAGTTTGTTTTTAAATTAAAAAAATAATAGTTTTGATCCTCATCTTTGCGCCCCCTCCAACTCGGCGCCCTGGGACACGTGTCCCCTCTGCCCCCTAGCTACGCTTCTGATGCAAACAGAAGCAGTTACCTGTAGATAGAATCCACATACGTGGGTGAATACCTTTTCTCGGTGTTATCTTCTATCTCTCTATACACACAAGCAATACATATGAAGCAAATACAAAAATCAAAGTGCAGTATAGCAGTCTGAGCAAGTTACGACGCAAATATTAACTTCTGCGTTCCTCTCTAACACTAATATATGATCTGAAAATCGTCGCTGGTTCAGGGAATATTTTAGCCTCAGCCAGTGACGGAAAAGTTCGCATTGCCCATATAAACCGCACCGAACATAGACCTATGGTATACGAATAAGGTAAGGCTATCGTTCACTGCTTCGCAGTTCAGAATATAATTTGAAATACATTTTGAAACAACCAGAAGTTGAATGGCCTCTTCTATATCACTCGCACCTTGCTGACTAAATCTTTTTTAGGTAAATCGGTGAGGTAAATGTAACAGGTACACACACATTGATGAAACCTGTCGACAGCCAGTACAGAGGTCCTGTTAGTCTGCAGCCGAAATGTTTGTCCAATTTCGACGGGCATCGCCGATTACGATAGCCAGGCGGCCATCTAGCGCATCATTTATTTTCATTAGTTATGAATTTAATATCGGGCCGACCAATGTGGAGCAATTTATCCCAGCACGAGATATGAGAATCCATTTGGATCGTTGCGGAATCCGGGCATCGTTTATTTCCAGCCAAAGCGATTCGTGAAGTCTTTCCCAGACGATAAAATCAGGAAGGGAGAAGTTTACGAGTGGAATGCTGAGTTTCGCGACCCATGTTCAGAAAACAGTTCAGTCCTCGGCGGACTTTTACTTTGCTAAATCGGGGAAGACTTCCTACAATTGGATGTGATGCAAAAGCTTTGGAATCTGGTGAATATCTTTGGTCGTCGAGTTATACAGTGCAATACAACTGTTATTTGACATTAGGCCTTACTTTCAACTCGATTTTCTGAAGTTTACAATTGACAACTTTTATGTCACCCGTACGATATAATATACTGCCCTCCTGGAAACCGAACTTTGACCTTCCACGGAATATATCCTTTTGAAAACCCTTTAGATTTTACACATCGCTCGTGAAGAAGCTGGTGCAGTGCGCTTAGCTTTCAAGCGGCGCTTCAGAAACTTGGAGATTACGATTACGATTACTGCAGGAAATGCTCATGGGCCTACACGTACAGCATATATAGCGTGCACATCGGGCAATTGTTGTTTTTATCTATACTGGATCCTCATCATAAAATTAGTAAGTCCCTGAATAGGGACCTTTCTGGAGATGTCGTGCTAAGTGTGGCCAACCTTACTTGTGCAAAGGAGGCCGTTGGTTGTGAAGCAGATGTCAGGAAATAGGACGAGTCGACAGCAGATTGGGAAAATGGAAGGATTTGGCGCATTAACCTGAAGAGATTAAGATCGCAGTCCAAGCAACGGAAATTGCAAATGTTTTAACACGGAACAACACCCGAAGACTCAAAGCGACTTAATCTGATAATAATTGCCTGGAGAATTAAAGACGTCACGAATTAGAATTCGCAAGGGAATGACTGAATAGATTACGTATTGAAATGCCTTCGACTGATCTAATATAACTTTAATTGCTGTTACATTTACATAGAGCATTTTCCCTTTTAAATACAATTTGTTCTTAGTCTCTTTTAGTACACTTCGTCTTTTAAGTGTTAAAGCGAGGCTCATGGAATGTGCATATACACAATTTCTATAATAATTATATAAATTCTTGGAATCTCTCTTCCTTTTGTCTATTTCTTGAATTGTCCAATTTTCCGGTTTTTGCTGCAATCCCGAGAATATTCATTAATTATTATTTTCCTTCTTCTTCTGATTTTATTAATTTCGTTCCTATACCGTGCTAGATAAAAACAGCATAGGAACAGCCAGACAGGAACCATTGGATATTATGCAAGGTTACAAACATATCATGGAGAACAACAGTTACAGGCTTTACGTAGAGAATGTAAGATGTCACACGCTGGATAGAAGAGGACGGGACAAAACGCCCATGGGAGATAAAGTGGGTGTTTTCCCCCACCTTCCCCTACTCCATGGAGAATTGGCATTGAACGATAACTGCAAGCCGAAAAGATTTCGACAGAGGGAGGGTAGCTGTAGACGATGACAACAGCAATATATAGACGGACATGGCAAAGAGTCAAAGAGTCAATGGCAGAGACAACAGATAAAATGAGTGAGCAGATTGTCGAGCGGAGTGACTGCTTGCCTCGGCAATCGTCAACAACGACAGCAGCTAGATCTATGATAGGGAACCCTGAAGACTTGATATCCACGCTTCACAGCATGAATTCACGAATTAAATCTATGCATCGTCTTCTATATACGGACCACAGGGACAGAAGCCGCAGCAGCCACGACGACCGGATACGTAAATTGGTCCGAGCCAAATGCGGTCAGATGACGACGACTCTGTCTAGCGCTGTCTATTGTAGTCTGCAGAAGGGAGGATGCTTGGCTTCTTGCTTATTGAGCCATAACCAACGGTATTATGTCGAAGGTCAAGGTCAAGGACGAATATTAGAAGCTGCGTTGCAATACATTGGTATAAAGTTTAAATAGGACAGAATATATTATTACGGACATCGTTCATTGTGTTGACATGATGCAGTCTAGCCACGTGCTTGCAGATAGGCAGGTTATTACGTCGACGAAATACGTGTAGTTAGCATTAGCAGGTAGCGTTGTTTATGATCCTGCAGAAATTTTGAAATCAACTTCAGGATCTTGTTGTTTGGATTCGAAATGCCTGATGAATATAGTAATTTATTTATCTGCAGTGCTGTAAAAAATATTTTTCACGAATTACAATTAGTTACTACTCATATTGCTTATTAAATTGTGTGAAGCCCCCCCTCATATGTACTTAAAGCATACGAAAGAACTGATTAACACAATCAAATCAAAGCGTAGAAAGTAGAGATACAACTTTAAATAAGACTGAAAAGCAGCTGAGGAAACCAGGTAAGTCGTGTAAATAGTCAACAGTTGCCCGAATGAGTTAAGAAAAACTATGGTAAAGTTCATATTTTCGGCAAGGATCGTTCCATGGCAATAAACTCTTCTTTAGTGAATGGACTCACGTCAAGAATAAGCAGCTTTTTTGCATCTATATAACGAATATTTAATAGAATCAGGGCCAAAGCTGACGGCAAGGTTTAGATAGACAATTCATCATTCTATGGATTTTAGGAATCAGCCGCCGACTTCGTTCCTTGGATTCGCAGTTGCAATTGGTAATGCGCATTACTCGTGGGAGTGGAGTGAGCCTTATGCCTGCCATAACTCGCGCATCGCAAGATATGCAATAGAGCAGATTATTCCCAATTTGTGCCTTGCAGGTCAGCTAGCTAGCAATATCATTTTCATAATATGGTCTATTGTGAATTGAGTTTTCTTAAGAGCGCGATTCCTTAGGACCAGTTCCTTAAAAACAGTTCCTTAAAAACAGTTCCTTAAAAACAGTTCCTTAAAAACAGTTCCTTAAAAACAGTTCCGTAAGACCAGATTGTTAAGAGCAGTTCATTAAGACCAGTTCCTTGACGCCAGCACCTTAAGATCTGTTCCTTAAGAACAGTTCCTTATGACAAGTTTCCTATAAGACCAATTTTTTAAGACCATTCCCTTAAGTCCAGTTTTTATGTCCAGATTCTTAAGACCAGTCCCTTAAGACCGTTTCCTTAAGACCAGTTTCTTGAAACCAGTTCCTTAAGACCAGTTTCTGAAGCTGGCTGATTTTATGTTTCTTATTCACTGTATGGATATTACATGTAGGAATGGATGACCATTGACAATGCCTCTTCCTTGCCGTCTAATATTCCCACCGAGAGCTCGCGGTCAGTGTATTCATTATACTTGACTAGGAGTGCAGTTGCCGAAATATCTCGAAGCAAATTTCTGCTCTGGAAAACGTAGAATCATATTTTTAGATAGTCCGCATATAACAGGACTATATAATGATGTTGCCGCTGTGGCAAATGCATTTTAATTTGGAATTTAGTCATCTCTAAACATCGCAATCAATCGTTATTTACTTCCTTCATTGCCTCTTTGACATCAGATGTTTAACAAATGAATATCTCAACAAAATAATGACATTGTCAGCAACTGCAGAAGCTTTCTTTGTCTGTCAAATAAAATGATAATGTCAGGAAATTATGATAGATGTTCTACTGTTGACCTCATTATTAATTGTAATCTGACATTTATGTTGCGCCAGTTCAGATAAATATCAGCCAGTGGCGCTCGTTCTAATAATTTAAAGCGTATTTATGTACGTACATAACACAAAATATTTTATTTAAAACGTTGCATTTGATATGCAACGCTTGCAATTTTCCTTTTCTGTTTGTTGTTGACCTTAATGAACGATCTTCCAAGTTTAGAGATAGCCAATGTTCACATACCAGCTTACTCTGTATATTGTAGGTCCTCTGATTCGCTCTCAATTGCATAGCCATTAAGGTAAATCCATTATACCAGCAAACACAAGCTATACGATCTGAAACAGTGCCAAATGATTCTAACATACATTGTTGACCAGCACCTGCATCTAGAAGCTAAGTATTATGAAACCTAGAATTAACCAATCCTTGCGGTATAGTAGTATTAGTAGGTGGAGTAGGTGGAGTAGTAGTAGTAGTAGCAGTAGTAGTAGTAGTTGGAGTAGGTGGAGTAGTAGTAGTAGTAGCAGTAGTAGTAGTAGTTGGAGTAGGTGGAGTAGTAGTAGTAGTAGCAGTAGTAGTAGTAGTTGGAGTAGGTGGAGTAGTAGTAGTAGTAGTAGTCGTTCCAGCTCGTTGTTTGCAATCCATCTCTCACCAGTCACACGGGACCCATATGACGTCCATGTGGACCCACGCGATGCGATGATATCAGCGTTGTCGATATTTCTGAGTCTGACATTTCGTGGTGGAATCATGCAGTTAGACATCGTATGAGATCATTCCTTCGTCTCTATGAAAAGTGATTCCTACAGACGCAAGTATCATTTCAGGCAAAAGTGTTAACTGCACAAATTCCCTGCTTTAATCGAAAAAAAATTTTTTTAGGTGCGATTAATTCGACCACGTGACTCAGCAGTACCGTTACTAAGAGCCGATGCAGACTGTTCCAAGCTCGTATTGGAAATTTTTTCAAAAGCTATTTTTCACAATCATCAGTCTGAACGGTGTAAAAGGAAATAATCTACCCTTGCACTAAACAGATTAGTTGTCGAGAGTGCAACGCAGAGCTATACTTGGGCTGAATCATCAGCGGCTGTTGTTCCAGTCTTAACTATACGCCAGTGCCTCCTTTTTCAGGCCTTGTACTCCAAAAACTGTGGGATTGTTGACTGAGCAGAATAATAAATTTATAGTGTCAAGTGTGAAGGGGTCGAAGAAAAAGCTTAATTGGTTTGGAAGCTCCAATATCCGTATGGTGTCGCTGTAAAATTTAAGATTATATTTTTTAAACAATATATCTGGTTGACTGAAAACCATTATTGCGCTTCATCTTCAGTTCTGTGCCAACTATAGATCCGCTCATGTCAAAGAAGCCTACATTTAATGACCTCCAGTCTTAACTTAGAATTAACGGAAGCCAAGAAATCCTTGCTGGATTCCAATTGGTCTGTAAGGTTCACTTCCGTGGACATAATATCTAGGGTCTGATGTTTCTGCCTCTCGTAGCCATACCTGGACTAGTCACCCTAATCAATAAACTACATCACACTGTGAGGGCGAGCGAGGTCGCCCGTCGAACACATTTTTATTCCCCGTCGGGTGCAATCCATCACTCGATGAGCTATTATCTACCATGATTTATATACGACGACCAGATCTATCTCTCGAGTTGACCTAACTCCGCAGACCGACCCAACCAATGCACATCCGATCATGTGGCAATAAATCTTCTCTCCATTGAAGTCCATTGTTCGTTCTATTCACTCCGTTAACTGCTATAACAGCGTCTTTGCCCATTGCAAAACGCAGTTGATGCCACAGCTTAATTAAACGCGTATTTCTGACAAGCAGTAAGTTGTATATCAGCACATTTGAAAATTAAGATACAAATGGAAATGATACCAAAGTCACATGTAGAGAAAGTATTTGTAATCAATGCAAATTACTGTAAGATCAGTACAATAGCGAATAATAATAATAATAATAATAAATTAGGCTTCGGGGGCATTTATTGGTTCGAGATTGTGAGCAGTGAAGTGGTGAATGCTGATTGGATGGATTCATCTTCTTTATTGTGGAGTGATTGGATCTACTGCTGCGCATGCGTAGTGTTGCCTTCTGGGATGACGATGGTGGTGGTGGTGCTGCTGATGATGATGATGGTGATGATGATGGTGGTGGTGGTGGTGGTGGTGGTGGTGGTGGTGTTGTTGATGATGATGATGATGATGATGATGATGATGATGATGATGATGATGATGATGATGATGATGATGATGATGATGATGATGATGATGATGATGATGATGATGATGGTTAACAGTGATGAGCATACAATGTTATCTTCACTAGATGTGCAGTATGTCGCTAGACGGTCTTCCTATACATTGACTGACATATTGTGTCAATGTCATTGTGACTAGAAGGCATCTTGCAGAACGATTGATTGTCTCGTAGCTGTATGGGTTCCTCAGATGCCAAAGTCAGACATCGACGACCTGCACAAGGCCACAAGACATCGTTTTATGCTGCTGGACAACACTCCACTGACACTAGAGTCTGGTGCAGTAAGACAATGCGGTGGTTATAGGACCTCCTGAGACTGTGAGCTCCGTCTAGACAGTAGAATCTATTCAGAGGATGATTAAAGGCATATTGATGAGTGTATATCGTGTCTGTTGGCTCCCATCGATGTCTGCGAGTCAGAATAATCTTGTGTAATTTAATTCTGAGCCATGTCGTAGCCACATGTAAGCGACGATGATGGGCAGGTGACAGTGTTTCCAGGGATTTAACATCTTAGCAACGTTACTTTGGCTAATCAGAATTCCGTCCGCAAAACTCAACACTGCGTTGCATACATTGACTGTTCTGCTTTTATATCTTTCTGCAGAATGGTTGAATAATTGATCGCCATTCACTGTCCGTCGAGTGTTAACTGACACCCGTCTAGGTACTGTGCTAATTGGTTTACATTGAGTGGATCTGTAATCATCATTAATATGCATTTAGAAACATCTGCAGAACGAAGTTTTTACATATAAAGAGACAGTTGAATATGAGAGTGGGCCCAAACGTTGGGCTTGGCACGGTGTGCATACAGAAATAAGTGTCAAGCCAGCATTTCCATTATAAAAAATTACTTTTAATTATTACCAAACCAGAAAACTATTTCCTACACTAAGATTAATATAAAAACTATAGCCTTTATGAAGATAAACGTGATGTTGCTATTGTGGGCCCATCTACGTGGAATGACCTCCCTCAGAATTCATAGCAAGCTTTTAATCGGACGTCCACCCTCACCCCTTCGTTGCCTGAAGATTTTCGGATTTTCTCTTGGCTGTCACGCTGAGAGCGTTTCTGAATAGCTAGTACTGCCAGAAGCGCTATATAAATAATCAGATACGATACGATAATGCTTATGTCCTTGACAGCACAATGCTTTTTAAAAAGCACACCATTAAACGCGTTTCAACTCACATGCAGGTTATGTATCCTGGCCACAGGGTTTTAAAATATTGGCGTGCAATAGTTCCTTGTCTGACATATAAGCCTACACTTGAATTGCGTGTTTGATAACAAGCATTTGCAAACTGCGCCGTTTGCGGTATTATAGGTGGACTACCCGGTTGTATTGGACATATGATCTGCCAGTAGCAATATAATTCTTTCTCTCGGTGCTATATTCATAGGCCTATGTCACTGTGTTTAAACTGACAAAGGCACATAATATCTCGCTATTTTGGTGCCAGACATTTAGACCAGGAAAAAATCCATCGAAAGCAGCGCATAATCCTTTCAACATTAATAACAATAACGATACTGCTTTTCCATGAAAACTGTCAACACCAAATCACGACAAATGTTGTCACTAATTAGGATTGGACTGCCTGAATATCCGACGTAATTCCCGGTTTCGCTCTGTTGAAAATGTTTCGACATACGCCATTTTCTAACGCAGTAGTATGCCTAATAATTACAACCGAGGCAAATAAATTCGTTGCGTGACAATGCGTTGCTTGACAATGCGCTGCATGACAATGCGTTGCTTGATAGTGCTGTCTTACTTATCTTTTGTGTGCTTGTAGTATGGTGTTATATTAATATTGTCTGGGTTAGACTATGGTGTTTCACCTGAGTCGACATACATGGTCTATTATTTCTTAGAGTCCTCAGTGAAAGAGCTCTAATCACACGATTGTCTTTTGCAAGAGTTCATTACAGCTAAGATTACAGGTCATCGGGCAAGTTCAGAGGCTATCAGTAATCCATTGCTTGTCAATTTTCGGCCCAGATATTAGAGGGATGTATTCGTGCCTTCCTCTGTTTGACCGATAGGCAATATTATTATTTATGAGCGGCAGTGCAGCTAGCAGTCTAAGTAAGACGAAGGAACTTGACACGGCATGAAGCTAACACCAAGTGATACAGATTGAAGCCATCGCTGCACTAACCAGACTCTGTGTGTACGAAGACACTTTATTACCATTAGTCACATTAGTTGGGATCGTCTCAGCGGATTGTTTGGTCCAACGATGTGCGGAGAGGAACGCAATCTCGGGATGATCTCAGCACGACAGATTCCGACGTTGATGAAACAGAGTTCGAGCTAAACTAACTGACGCCTGGCAGTCCTCATGACGAATTCACTACTACAATGAGAAATCGACATTAGGAGAGATAAACGATAATGGATGGCTCATGAATGTCTGTTTGGATGGATGGATAGATGGATGGATAAATGGATGATGGGTGGATGGATGGATGAATGGATTGATTGAATGATTGATTGACGGATAGATGGATGAATGAATGAATGGATGGATGGACGGATTGATGGATGGGTAGATGGATGGATTGATTGATGGATGGATGAATGGATGATGGGTGGATTGCTGGATGGATGGATTTTTGGATGAATGATGGGTGGATAGATGGATGGATGGGCGGCTGGATAGATAGATAGATGGATGGATGATGGGTGGATTGATGGATGGATTGATGGATGGATAGATGGATAGATGACTGAATGAATTGATGGATTGATGGATAGATAGATGGATGAATGGATGGATGGATATATGGATTGATGCATTGATGGATAAATTAATCGATGGATGGATGGATTAATGGATGTATGTATGGATGGATGGATAGATTTATGGATGGATTGATTAATGGGCGGAAAGGATGCGTCGATGTATAGATTGAGTGATGGATAGGCGAAGACACAGATAAAAAGGTCCGCGGGAGGCAAAACATTTCTCTCAAGTCAATGTTTGCACTGTTGCCAAAAGTCTTTTCTGCCCTGCTGTGCTCCTGAGTGTTCTGCTGGTGACAGCTGTAACTGACATACTTAGTTACTTACTTAGAGTCTTCCCACCACATTTTACCCTCTCGGCTCTCTCAGGGCAAATGCCAAATGCAGCCACAGAGAATCCGACTAATTGACGCTGAGGATATTTCGGGAAACAGTTGAACCTGTGTGTCGCTTTCAGCATCATCTATAGCAGTTAAGCCAAGCAACATGCCTTTGACGTCTTTAAAATTATCAAACGAACAGCGGTTTGTGTTTTATTCATGACTCAGTTAATTGATTCTGTTTGGTAGAGCAGCGTTACCCAAACTGGTTTCCGAGGAACCCTAGGGTTCCGTGAGGTGAACACAAGGGTTCCGCGAAACCTTTTGGTGTGAACAATAAGCTTCAAACAATTTGTAATAAATTGTACTAGTTTTTCATAGGAGGCTTTTTTGCTTTACGTATGTGTATGACTTCATATGAAAGCGAATTCATATGTCATTGTCATCGGTATTTGTGTTTTTAATAATCTAAGCTAGGCCTAAGCCTATTGTTGTCTGCATTCTCAACTTACGACAGAATATGTTTTGTTTGGATGGGGGTTTCGACAAAGAAACTTAAGATCAAGAGGGTTCCACAGCAAATGAAGATTGGGAAGCGCTGTGGTAGAGTCTCTGGCGTAGGACTGGGTGGTGGCTGCTGCATAAAATGTCTAAATTGTCAAATAGCTTGAAATTGACAAGGTCAGAGTGGCCTATGACCTACACTATGTTAGACGTCGGTTAATAATATATTGCATCAGATTGAGCTAGAGATTTGGCCTGATTAATCAAATCAATACTATATTCGTTAAGTCCAAATAAGGTGCTATATGTAAACGGCAAAATACATACCAGTATTCTAGATTATTGTATTCGAGTAGATTGTACGGACTAGACTTGACTAGATTACCGTTATATAGAACAGTTGAGCCTCTGAATAGACATTCTTGGGGAGGCGCTACATAAATCTCAGGACACAATACGATTACGTTACAGTTGCAATGAATTAATTCAGTTGTTGATGATTGTTTCAGAGGACGGTGTTCCGCCGGAAGTCTGCTACAACATCGAGTACTTCCGACAGGACTGGGGACGCCTCGAGGGTACGGACACAACCAACTCAATATTACGTGAGTTACAGCGAAACTTCGGGGTCCGCAATTATAGTCAAATGGCTGACGCACTGGACGAGGGGCTGGGGGGTTGGGGGGCTGGGGGGTTGGGGGCTGGGGGGCTGGGGGGTTGGGGGGTTGGGGAGCTGGGGGGTTGGGGGGCTGGGGGGCTGGGGGGCTGGGGGGCTGGGGGGCTGGGGGGCTGGGGGGCTGGGGGGCTGGGGGGCTGGGGGGCTGGGGGGCTGGGGGGCTGGGGGGCTGGGGGGTTGGGGGGCTGGGGGCTGGGGGGTTGGGGGGCTGGGTTCAAATATCCCCGAAAGGCAGATAATAAATGTTTCGCGGTTTTTGACTCTAACTGCGTTCCATAGCGTAGCTCGACATGAATAGGTGCAGTAATGTCCGTACGATGTTGGTGGGAAGGACTATCAGACGTAAATGTAGGAGGTTGATCGTTCGCTCTCAAAAAAAGAATTCGTTAGCACTTCATGCCCATGAGTGGGTCTATTTCAAACTATGTTTATTTGGTACACTATTTTAATTTTGTACACTGTGCTAGTTTTTCTTATACTATGTGAATTTTATAGGCTACACTAAGTAAATTTTTAATACTGTGATATTACACAAAATTTACATAGTGTTCAAAACTCACATGTTAGAAGACATAGTATAGCACAGTGTAAAAATTGATATGGCATTACGATGTCAATTTGCATACTCTGTTGATTTTCTATGCAATGTAAATTGTGTACAACACGTCAATTTTTATACTGTGTACATATTTTAAAACTATGTTTATTTGGTACACTATTCTCATTTTTTAAGATGTTTTAATTTTTTTGTACTATGTAAAATTTGTACACTATATATAAAAATTCTTATACTATGTTTATTTCTTAGCTATGTTTATTTTGCATAGTAGTAGGCTAATACAGATAATTCAGTAGAGATAATTCAGTTGAGATTATTCAGTGTAGATAATTCAGTACAGATAATTCAGTAAAAGATTACTCAGATAATTCAGTACAAGATATATGTACTTAATTATCTGTACTGAATCATCTGCCCTGAATTATCTCAACT